>JAIPRL010005494.1:0-31848 GCA_025469235.1 Pemphigus obesinymphae | reverse complement strand
ATTACTTTTGGAATATTTTCCGTTAATCATCATAAAATATTTACACAATATTTATTTTTAAATATTTTCTTGTAATCATCTAAAAATATTTTGAAAATATTATCATTTTCAAAATGCTATGTGGGTAAATGATCAAATTATAAATAACCAGCAAAATATGTCTATGACTTCTGTAGATAGATATTATGATGATTTGGAAAATAATGGTATTATTTACATTGATGATGATAATAATTTGAATATTATGGAAGACAAACTATCAAATGATAAACTCTACAGAAACAAAGTGGTAATTAAAATAAAAATATGTTTAGTAGAGAATTTTTAATTTTTTACTTCTTTGAATTTAGAACATAATAATAATAATTAATAATTATAATCTATAATAATATAATATTATATATTATAATAGGTAATATATTAACATTATAACAAATTATTCAAATTCCATTGAATGATGTGTTTTTATTTTTATTTCATAAAGTATTATTTTGTGACTTTTTTTTATACAGGATTATTAAATATAATATTATATAACAAGGTATAAATTGATATTAATGGTAATTATTAAATATTAACTAAAGAAAGTATAATATTTAAAAAAAAAAAATGCATTTTTTTTAAGTTTTTATTTTAAGGCAATATATATTATAAGTATATATTATAGATACTACCTATATATATATATATATATATATTTTTTTTTTTTAAATAAGAAAAATACATTGTGAAAATATTTGATTTTATAGTGCCAATTTAGTAAGTACAATACATTTTGTACAAAATATAATTAAAATATTTTGCTACTAATTTTGTGAAATTATTTGGTAAAAAAATGTTTTCATAATATTTTTTATGAAATATTTTGATAATTTCTATATAAAATATTATAATAATATTTGTTTTAAGAAAATTCCACAATATTATCCTAAAAATATTTTAACAGTATCTACATAAAATATTATAAATATATTTGTTTCGCTGCAATTATGAAGTGATGTGACAATATTATTTAACAATATTTTGAAGTATTCTGAAAACATTGTGAAAATATAGATAATTTTTAGAATAATATTTCTACAACGTTTTTAAAATATTATTTTACCGTATGGGGTATAGGCTCACATATGGGCCGTAATTCTTATTTTTCTGTATAAGAATAACAATGACAATATATTATTATATCGTAGCTGGGGAGGGATACATTTATTTCATTACATTTTCTACTCGACCGGTACTACCACGTAGTATTATGAGTGACCATCGTACCAAAAGTTTTACGGTAATTACCATAAGTATACCGTTCGAAATAAATATAAATGAAAACGTACTGTTTAACGTGTACATATATATATATATATATTGTACCCTTGTATATTAGACATCTAAACGGTTCTTTTTGTCCGGTCCGCAAGACGGTATCTATGTATAAGGTGTATATTATACAGATGGGAAAGAAATAAAGGACGTTTATAAAAAAAAAAAAAACGATAATTTATGAGTATACCCGATAATAATAAAACGTACTTATATATATATATAAATCAAAACGAAACGGATATTCACTATGTTCCTATGTGGCCATACGAGTGTACGTATTGTACGCATAATCGGTTTATGTGTGGGAGTGGGGGCGCGTGTCTGTATAATAGCTGAACGGAGGACGCGCGTCGTAAGTATAATATAGGTAGGCACAAAATTATTATGCGTGCACTACCTATATATATACATTTTATATTATATACAGGGCGATTTTTTACATGTCACGACAATTTTCGTTAGAATTCGAAATGGAGAAAAACGTAGGTATAGATACCAGACGTAATAGCTGGAAAATGTTAAGACACTATATTATTTCACAAGGATTTTTATGATTTTACATAATATTTGTTTCTACGTGGTCTACACGGTAGTCAAATAGGGGTAATATATTATTATCTTGACGGTTCGTGAAACATACAATTCAAGGGAAAAAAATCATTTTGCATAAAAAAGCATATATTTTAGGGTTAAGAGGAGAATATTCAATATACGTACCTATATACATTAGAGATTATTTGAGAACATAACACGATATTCAAATTTTTGTTAATAATTATTATTAATGTACCCATACATATGGATGATGTGTATATAATTATATAAAATTATAAGTAGGTAGAACATTTTATAACAAATTACGTTTTACAATTTTTCATTTTTTAATATATATTTACCTACATCTAATAAACATTGTATTGTTTATTTAGGTATACTATTATACTATTAAGTATTATTCCAATATTTACTACTCATTCCATGTATAAATAAGGTGCTTACGCAAAAAGAAAAAGGTTGAAAATTTTTTCATAATGTAAATATTTTAATTTAATTATTGTTCATTTTTTTTATAGAGAATATCAAAAGAATATTTTGCATTTTTGAGGACATAAAACATCATATATCTGGCATTTCAAAAGAATATCAAGAGAATATAGGTATTACCTATTTTAAACGATATAAAACCATCAAATTTTAAGAATTTTAAGAGAATATATAAATCCGACCTCTAGTTATAAATAATTTTTTGGTGGATTTATATTTTTAAACGGCATTTTAGAAAAAGTTTTGAGGTGTAACCTCTCAAAAAAAAAAAAAAAACGAAATTGATAACCTATCTTTTTTTTTGTAAACATCGCAAAAAAAAAATTATATTAACGAATTATGGTAGATAGTTGAAAAACATTTTTTAAGCAAAACTCGTTATTTGACTGACGTGCCCTGGCAGCAATTCACTTTTTCAATATTGCATTATCTGAATAAGACGCTTTTTTCACATTAGTAGATTAGGTCATTAGATTCATGTAAAAAACCTAATTTCTAAAAACTTTAAATCACTGTCAAAACAAAGAATTTTGCCTTGAAATCATCTTAATATATTTTTATCTCTTTATTTACAAAATAAATATTAATTAATTAATATATATATATGTGTGAGTTTGGTATCTAGGTAGGTACCGATTGTTATCAGCAGGCCCGGCGAGTTGACTAGTTCAACTCGATGGGCCGTGCAATATTTGGTACGATTAAGTAATGTATGGCCAAAGATTAGTGTTTGGAAAAAAACACGACGTTCATTAACGCACGTTCGCACACATTCATATTTTGCGAACGCCACTCGTTTCCGCCAAATAGAACGTGAACGTGAACGACGTTCATATTTTTAAGGAACTTGAACGAGACGATTATCAGGAAGTTGAAATTAAATTAAAATATTTTTCTATTTCGTTATAAAAACCCTATTAGATTTAAATATAATATTATTATAAAAATGTTAGATTCAAAAGTCCGAAAAAATATACTCAAAAATATAATGAAAACAATATGGTTTCTGCAAATCGGCAATTTTTGGTAAATATATAAGAAAAATTTATATTTTGTATGAACGGACAAACGCGTACCATTTTTTTTAGAGAACGCGAATGTGAACGTGTTCTTTTTAAATATATTCGAACGTGAACGTGAACGAGTTCATTTTTTACGGATTGAACGAATTCAAATATTGAAGTGAACGTTCCGGACATTGCCGGAAATGCAAGAGCCCAGGTTAAATCGGGAAGGGTTTTTTTGTAATAGCCATAACTCCACACTCTACCGGTACATTAAACTATTTTTAAAAAAAAGGTAGAAAACGTTTTTTCGGCTTGGTAAAAATGCAGCTAAAACTCGGTGGGCCGATAGGTTTCCCCATTATATCCGGCTCTGCAACAGGTATATTATAATAACTGTTACAGACGATCATAGGCGCACATAGGGGGGTTCAAATTAGCACTCCCAGGCACTTCCCCGAGTAATTTATTTCAGTATTTCACCAATCATTTGTAAATTATTGGAGTTTACTGGTTCGGATAAAATGTTTATTTTTTTCCATTACGATAAAAACAGTTTTGTGTAAGTTGTTACTTACACAGTAAGTGTATGTTTGTATATAGACATTAAACAGCAATCACATACTGAAAATCATATTATCTTACTTTAAGTTCTCGTCTTAAACTCTTGGCTACGAAATTATGTTCAATTTATATAACTGATATTTTTACTGGTAAAATTTCATCGAAGCTAAATAATATTTTTGACTTTATACTAGATATTAATTTTTTTATACAGCTATAGGTAAGTATAATCAATTAAATAAGTTTTGTTTTATTATATTTGCATAAAAATTTAAAATTATTGTAATGTGGTTTATGTATTGTAGTACCGTAGGGGTGTGTGTGTGGGGGGGGGGGCAAGAGCCCACATGGACCATAAATTATTCTAGCACCCTCTAAATTCACACCCAATGTGTGCCTGATATGTAGACGATGATATAATATTGACGAAAAGTCGACCACAAAAATATATAGTCGAATAAATGTGATTTGTGTTCTATACAAACGTAACCTAGCTAGCTGTACCTATACGAGATACTTACATATTACCTATATATTATAACATAGATTATTATTATTATTATTTTATTATTATTATTATTATTACAGTGGTAGCTGCGGTATAATATATTTATATAGTCCGTAGAAAAATATAATATAATATAGGTTAGGTATATATTATAGGCGTGTAGGCGTCTTATAGGACTCTGCCCGCCGGACCCGCCGTCTTTTCCTCCACACCTATATTTCGCACACATGACCTCTATCAAACACACACCACACACTCTCAAATATACACAATATACATATTATGTATGTGTATATATGTATAATAATATACCACGACAACCCCCTGAGTGGAAACCCAAACTATATAGGTATATATATATATATATACTCAAACTCGTGTTCTTTTTACCACCACTACCACGTTTCTAAAAAGAAAGAAGAAGAGGGAAACGTATATACGCACATAATAATATAAGACGACGGTTATATTCAATGTCACGACGACGACGTGGTGTTCTTCGTTGTGCCCCATTCTTCTTAAGGGTCGGTCGTCGAGATCGGTCACTGCAGCGCGTCCGCCTCCGTCAGTACTCGTTCGTGCGTCTTGGCCGACTGCTTCGGTCGCGTGTGCAACTATCCTTCCGACTTGGTGTTTTCGATTACTGTTATTACGTATTGTTATTGTATAAATATTCGAATATTATTACAATATTATACAGACGACGATCTTATTCTAATATTATAATATAATATAAAAATAATAAAACGCGTTTCAATATTATTTACATAAAATTCATAATTTACCGTCGAGAATATATATATATATATATATTTTTTTTTCCACACTTTATAGACACGACGCATGAAATAATGTGTCAAACTACGATTTCTGCGAGTATCGACGACATGGACGAAATCGTCACTTCGACGTTTCCTCGGAAGAAAGTCGAAAAATTCATTGAACCCCGAAAGGTACGTTATACCCTATTATCCATATTTCATTCAATCGAGTATATTTGCTGCATTTTTTTAATTCGTTCGTCATATGATTTACGATTCAATGTTACCGCATGTATGTGCTGTACAAATACTGAACATTTTTTTCGTTTCTATAACCATATAGATACGAAAGCCATTGATGGAGAAAAAACGACGAGCGAGAATAAATCAAAGTTTGGACGAACTCAAAAAAATCGTAATAGACGCTGAAAAATTCGTGAGTATATTATAATGTACATTGTGCATCAAACGAATTAGTTTTATTTTAGAGAACAAGTTAATTCAACGTAAACCTGTCAACGCCTTTAAAACTTTCGAAAATCTTTTTCGTATTATTTTTAACCACAAAACCTGTATATAAGTTTATAAACCATTACACGAATTATTCAGAATATAGGGACGGAGCTACTCTACTATTTGAATATTTTGAGAGCACCTCAGCCTATTACTAATCAATTTTACTGTATACTAGGTACCTACCTACCGTAGTAAAATAATTTGAAGGGACCCTCATGTTTTGAAATACCAAAAATACACCTTTTTCAATCCGAGCACTGATTATAAATTGTGAAAAATGTATATATTATATATATATATACTTAAATCTTACGGTATCATAAAATATAAATACGAATTTGGGAAACCTCTCTGCCTTATGTTGATAATTTTTAATTTTATTTTTTTTCAAAAACACTCGTACAATTTAATTTTTTCGTTATTATTATGAGTAGGTATCAGCGTGTGTCTCACGTAAATAAACAAATAAAAAAAAACGTCATCAATACAAAAATGTATACATTTTTTAGGAATTTGGCGAGGCCATGGCCCACTGTCCACACCCTAAAACCACCCCTGGTAGGTATTTACTATATATTATAGACTACTATGCGCAATATGTTTAGGAGATAATAATTAATAATTATCAAAAATCCTGTTTTTTTTTTTACAAAATAATAAAAATGTTCATTTAAAACAATGAAAAAAAAAAAAAAACCATTTTATATTATATAGTATTTTCTCTCTTTGCCCCACCTCCTTACCAGTGTTTTTGCACGGAAAAACGTGTATCTATCCACTGTCGGCGTGATTTTGAACAGGAACTAAATACACGTATTCGTTTGTATATTGTTTACTATAGGCCGGGCAAGACTTGTCCAGAGTGAACAAACTGGAAAAGGCGGATATCCTGGAGATGACGGTGAGGTACCTGAAGCGGAAGGCGGCGGTGCCGCCGTCCCGGACGGATTTGTACCTGGCGGGGTACAGGCAGTGCATAGAACAGGTTCAAGACCTTTTGGCGGAACAGTGGACGGACGACCAGCGACACCAATCCGGTCGGCGGATGATCGAACACTTGGAGGTATGCGTACAGCGGTTGAACGCGCCTCCTGCAGCTCCCAACCGTTTGTCGTCGTTTTCGTCTTCCGACGAGTCCAACAACATAACGGCGACCGACGGTCAACACGGATCGCCCGGCACGACGAGGAATTCGTGTTCCTCGTCATCCGACGACGACAGTGTCGAGGAAGATCTCGTCACCACGGCCGCAGCTACCGTTCGGCCATCACCCGACCACCACCGCACGACCGAGTTCCGAGACACTACACCGAAATCAACGTGGAGACCGTGGTGAACGGAACCACTGCGTACGCATTTCTTCCGACACTGTTTTCCCTCCAACCCTCCACCCATTTTGTATCTACCCTTTGTAATCATAATATTATAAACAATGTTCTAATGTGTTCTCGTCGATATTTTATGAAACTTGTTTTTGTACATTTTGTAAAATTTGAATAATAATTTATTTTTATCGACAAAACAATTATTGATTGAATTATCATCTCGTTATAATTTCTCAAATATTTTAACCAAAACAACATCAGATTCGTTTTACATGGAAAAAAAAATCATTACAAAACAAATTCACTGTGCACTGTAGCATTCTAGTCACGGACAAGCAACTCACTGGTGTGATGACAGATATTGACAACTATTTAAATATTCCCGTTTAATATTTTGAAGTACAATTGAATTTGTATATTATAACAATAAGTAAAAACCAAACCAATATTTTAAATTATTGCTTATAATTCTTAAAAGTAAATAACAAATAATACAATATTTGTACGGCTGTAAAGTATAATAAACAATAGTAGGTACCTACTGTATTATGTAAAATTAAATATCAACAATAATGTGAATGAAATATTTAAAAACTAAAATAAGGAATATTATTTTGAAGTCCCAAAGGGTGACTGGTGATAATAGTTCTAAGCATTAAAAAAGAAAAAAACATTACAAATGGAATGGTTTATAAAATGTATATAATATTAAGATAGAAAATTAATTAGACCTCAAAAAGAATAACAAACATTTTTAATATGAACCAAAAATTATGATATACAATATTATGTGCGCATTTAATTTTCGAATTATTGCATTAGGTTTCATCATAGTTTTATAATGAATTAAATCGTTAACCCTTATAATATCAATAATTATAATAATAACAATTAGTCCAATAATATTTATAATAATATTGAAATATTAGCTTACACATAAATTATAAATAATTCATAATTAAATTATAAATTATACCTAATCCCTAAAATATACAATTATATACGTTATTATGTATTTAATTATTTATTTTACTTGTTCTAATTAAAATGGATGTCGAGTGATTAAATTCACACTATACATAATGAGATATACATTAATAGTAAATTAGTAAAGATATAGACATATAATATATTTGCAAATTATAATGTATTCCACATAAGAATATATCAAAACACGAGTTAAAAACAACTTTACATTATAATCATTGGTTATAAGTCATAACACATTATTTTTTACCAATATAATATATATATATATATATTTAACTAAGTGTGTTTAAAGGAATAAAACGTAACATGTATTAAATTATTCTAAAACAAATAAAAGCAAAATGTTTTTGATTCATAAAAAATCATGTTTAACAATAAAATAATTTAATAGACAAAAGGTCAAATCATGTGACTATTTAAGTATATTTACGATAAATATTCCTAACTTATTAAAGTCTTTTTATTCTTTTTTATTGTATATATGGAATTTTAAAGAACAATAGTTGTACTGTCAACTAAAAGATTACAATTATAATAATAAATACTACTATAAAATAATAATTAATATTTGTATGAAATAATGTTGAAAACATTCTTGTAATTTATATTATGCGGTTGTATGCAATAAATAAAACACAATTAATATTGTACCAATCAAATTGTGTGCGTGATTTATTGACGGTAAGTCCAAATTGTATCCAAGTAAATACATTACATGAACACATTTATGGGAGATTTAGTTTTTATTTAACTTTGAATGTCTGGCTTTCATAGATACTTATTAATCATTATCATTATTAATTTTACACTTTTACAGACACTTATAGCCAACCTACATCATCACAGAACTATAATGAATTTTTTTTTTTATACAATCAGTTACAGGTTACATCTGAAGCAACACCATTCAATAAAAAAAATAAAAATGGAACTCTATGAAATATGATCTATGTGTAATAAAATTTTAAATAAATGATAGGTACCAATGGTTATAAATTTCAAATAATAATGTTGCTTGAATGACGGTCATGCTTGAAGCAATTGAAACAAATGTATACGTAATAAATACAATGACAAATATTAGTCCCTTATATAATATATAAAATAAAAATATACATACATATATATATATATACCTATATATTATATATTGCCGAAAATTTCACAGTACACACATACTATATTCAACATACATATTTTTTTTTGGACACAATTCGGAAACACATTAACTTCACTCAACATTCAATCAAGTATTTTGATAATTATTTAAATACACACTAATATCTAATACATACATATTATTCAAATAATGTAGTTGGAAGTAATTGATTTAGAAGATTAAGTATGTTTCAATATATATATCTAAAATGAATACAATGGGATAAACATATATGTATAAATAATTTTTACATATCATTATTTTTATTTTATAATAGAAATATATTAAATTGAATTATCAGGTAATAAATTTTATTTCACAGATACCAAAAGCCAACTCCAATACAATTATCCCATGGCTATGACTTCTAATCATTATATATTGCAAATATATTATACTATAATTATATATTAAATAAGTACTGAAATAAAAATTATAAAATACTGTTCTTATTATAAATGCCTACTATTATTATAGCATGTTCATAATACTGAATAAATCATTATAAATAAAATAAAAACAAATGTAATTACAGTATCGAATGAGTGAATAACATATCACTTAATAGTTAATAATAATGTTTAAAATAAATAAAATTGAAATAAATTTGAATTTCGTTTACATTTTAGAATACAATAAATTCTAACTAGGTAACAAAATATTGTAATTTACATCAATATAGGTGAACTAATAATTACATATTCACTACCTATATAATAAACTTGATAATATTAGTAAAAACATAATAGGATGTAAATTAGCTAAATAATATGTTTAATCAAAGAATTTAATAAATATAAATCACTATAACAATAATTTTTGAATATTTATAAAACAAATAAACAATAATAATAATTATAATAATGATAAATTAATTATAATACAACAAAAGAGTTTAGTATAATAATTATAAAATCCATTATTTGGTTACCTGGTATAATATTATGTTGGTTTAAAATTGCACCCAATTTGGATTGGAACTTCCGCCCGATTGAGTATTATTTGCTGAAGTGAATTCACCCCAATTATTTGAAATTGTAGACTGATGCGATGGAGATGATGTTTGTGAAGGTGGAGCTGGAATGGTTTTTACACCAGATGAACCTGGAGGAGGAGGCAATAGTCCACTGCTAGAAACGGGTCGTGGTTTAGTTTGCTTATTAGTCCCTTCAGTGCCATCTTTTTTCTTAAAAGTAAATATAAATTGTATAAGTTGAAATATAACCATTAATAATTTTCATGTTAAATTTTAACTTACAGTAATTTTCATATTAATTTTAATTGTTTCGCCTTCTTTAAATTTCAGATCTAATTCTTGTTTTGGTGCATTCTCTTCCTTGGCAATTTCTTCACAAACTTTAAGTCTTTTAAAATGATCTTGTAAAGCAACATTTAAATCAAAACTATCCGAACGATCTCCAAACCCAAGACCAATAAATGCAGCACGGCCTAGTTAAATATATAGATCATAATAATGATACAAATAAAGTCAAAATAAACATACCATTTTCATCTTGGATGCGTATGACAAAGTATCTAGAAGAGTCAGAAACAGACTCGATGGCCATACCTGGATATTGATCAATGGGACATTTGGCAAATAGTTCACCATTGTTACGGTCTTCAAGTTTAAGAGTGCACGCATCACCCATACTCACAATTCTCATGCGACCCGTCCACGTTGGTTCAGCTAAATTCCAATCGGCAGCTCTATGTATAATTTGTTTAAAACATTAAAAATGTATGAATGATTCAGTAATTATATAACATTTTTACTAACAATAATTAGTAATTGTATACCTAAATATAAAATAAATGATATTTACCTGTATCCTCTATTGGTAGTTCTTGGTGGTATTTTGAAAACAAACACTTCATTTTTTACCAACAATATACTTTCGTATGTGTCCATAATTCTACTTAAACAAAGTGATATTAAAATAAAATATAACTAAAATATAAATGCAATTTAATTGAACAAAAAAATTATTGTTCTTCGTGAATCGTGTTAAAAAAAATATTTGACTTTATCACCGTCTAGGTATACGTTGTTTTTTTTATTCCATGGTTAACACTGGCAGATACATTGATTAACATTATTCCATGAATTACATTGTCTTTGTGCCCATAATAATATTGTGTACAAGATCACGGTAACTAGTTTACAATAACTGGTATTATTCTCCATGATAATGAATTATTAAAATAATGTATGTAATATTTTGTTGATGATGTGGTGGTTGACTATTATTTATGTATAGGTACGAACAGTGGCGGTTATACATGATGTTCAAGGATGGGGGGGGGGGCGAAAATAAAGCCAACCCACACCTACCCCAAAATATTTTTATAAATAATATAATACCTATATAATATTTTAATTTTAATATATTATATTATATACATATATAATATAAAATATACGTACAGATTAAAGGTAGGTATAATTATATATTATATTATATATTAATAATATTAATAAAATCAAATTCCAAGGGGGGGGGGCGATCCATCTATCGCCACCCCTCCCCTTATAACCGCCACTGGGTACGAAGTTACGAACATTCCAAACATTATTATTTATTTGGCTCCCAAAATTAAATGTGCAGAAATAGATGCGTATCTTACTATGTCAGTGCAATTATTGACCGTAGGTAGTTTATATAAATATACCTATACCTAAATATTATATACTCTCAAATACCATGACAAATAAGATCTTATTTGTCACGGTGAATACTTATTATATTATTTATTGTGTGTATGATAAAAGTATACAATTCACCATTAATATACCATAAAATTCATCTTCTTTTGGGGCAGTGGCCGATCCAGAGCTGTATTTTCTGGGGGTGATGGTGGCAAAAGCCTGACATTTTATAACATGTTCAGATTATTTCATGTTTTATTACATAATAAATCATATAGAGTAAAATACAATTACACCTTTGCCCCCCATGGATCCGCCACTGCTTTTGGGTAGTGCAGTATATGCATGTGCAGCTAATATAAATGTAATAATATATTTTCCTGATGTTTAACCTTTGTAATTCGATTCATGGTAACGGTAGTTTGTTTTTCAACAATTTGATATTGATAATTTTAAATTTAATTACATAGCGAATTATATATAGAATAATATTGTAATGTAGGTATGTAGGTAGGTAGGTATTTATTATTGTGGAGATAATCAGTGACGTACTCAGAATTTTAAAATAAGGGGGGATATTTTCCCAAAAATTTATAAATCGCTATCAGAAAAAAACAAAAAAAAACAAGGTAATTTGTGTAAATTTGACTATATACCTATATGAATTTATAGTACAATCCAATAATTTGTTCATATTTAGTATTGTTTTCTGCATTCATTGTCCACTTGGGAATGTAGTAAAATGAATCTATAATTAAAAAATATTATTATATTATATTATAAAGAAAAATTAAAACAAAATAATATTATTTTATTTACGTTCAACTCTATAGGAAAAAAAATGTGCACTTCGCTTATTGGACAGGATACTTTTACTGAATACATTACATTTGAAAGCAATGATTAATCGATAAAACGATTCTGAGCGGAGTTTCAGTGGTAATATATAATATGAATGAATTTCGATTTGACGAAATCATATTTGGCTGTATTTACGTCATTTTTCGGTAGTTTTTCCTACCGCGTTTATCGAAAATGGCCAAAAATTATTTTCTCTAAAGTGCAAACTAGATAAAATTTACTACCGGTTAATATGGGGTCACGTGTACAGATTGGTTCGTGTCTTCTAGTCGAAAAGTTGTACACAAAAAACAAATAAACATCATTGTAGAACCACTAGCTTCCTATCGTTTCACTCAGAATCTAAAATAACCATGGGGGGGGGGATATGACACCCTCACCACGCTCCACGTTAGAACGGTCCTAGAGACAATAATGAGATGAACCGAAATTATGTTTATTTTATGGCATTTACTACCTACGATTTTAATCACGATTAAAATATTGTTAATTGTTATCGTAATATCGTTCAAGTCGGCACATTTTTTGCCTTTTTAGATCCCCTTGTTAGCAGATGTCAGAACACCCCTCCCCATGGCGCTCACGTAATACTTGAAAACCCCCTAATGACTATAACGCCATGTACTCATGTTCTCAATTCTTTGCTAATGTGTATTAGTAATCTTAAATATAACATATTAGTATATTACATAATATATACCTAATATAGAATTTCCGTTTATAAAAATATACCTATTAATTAATACAATAATATATTATATATTTAAATTGATGGTTTTACTTTCGTAATAAATTATTTACAATCAGCGGATTTTGGCACACGAGGTTTACGGTTCGACTACCAGGTAGCAAATGAGGTAGCCAACGAGATTTTTCTCACTAGTGACGTCTGGTCTCTATGGTGCAAACCGGCTATAATTACAAAACCCGTCCAATAATTATCACCTATCATGAACCATCTTCGACTCCCCTAATATTTTAATGTGCAAACCTGATCGTGTTGAAGTTTGGGAAATAAGAGGATGTTAATTAAAATATTTACAATAGTAAAAAAGTGTTATCTTTTATATTGTACTCGCATTGTCTCGTTTGAATTAAAATATAGGCGGCAAATTACTAAAATCAAATTCATGGAATAAGAAGTACACTTAAAATTTATACAAACTAAAATGATAAAAGAGTGACGATATCAAACCATTACAAGTAAGTTTTGATGCAAAGCATTTATTCTATGATGCAAATATAGAACAATGTTCTGTGATTCAAATCAGAAATTAAAACAATAATCGGGAGGCAGGAATTATTTTGAGCGATTTTACGAAATCTGTATTAAATATAAAATTATAAATATTTTAGTAATTATTTTTTTTTTTAAAGTTTACTTGTAATCATGACGCCAAATCCTCCTGAAGTAAGTACTATCAATTCAAATTAAATAGTTAATATTCCCATTTAAGTAGGTACCTATATATTAAATGTTATTTACATTCAATTGTTAAACCTCTGTTAATTATCAATTAAGTTTATACTTGAACATACATTGCATATTACATAAGATGAATATATTGTATATAATAATTGTTATTGTGAATTTGATAATGAACTTTAAATACTTATAGGTATGTTTAAATAATATGGTGGTAGTGACAGACTTATAATTTTTATTTATAACTAAACATATAGGTACCTAGTATGTATGTAGTTTTCAATACATTTTTGTTGGTTAATACTACCTACGGGCTACATTTTATTAATTCAGATTTCAAACCATAAATATTCACAATATATTACAATTAAGACATGTATGGAATACTTATGTAGTTTTTATCTATATTGGATTAAATAAACAAATCATAGATTTATAGATAGTAGATAAAATATAAGACATCTTTATACCTATACATTTTGTGTTGTTATTTGAAAACAACCAAAATAAGAAAATATAATATTAAAACTGTTTTATTACTATAATTTATTAGTAACCATTATTATTATTATTTTATGTTGTTTATTAACTGAGGTAAATCGTTATGTTTAGTTCATGGAGGTGGATCAAAATAGTAGTTCTAGAGGTGATGGTTTCAAATCATACTACACAACCAAAATTGAAGAACTATTATTAGTTGTGGCTGAAAAAAGTATGAACCTCAGGCGTTTACAGGCTCAGAGGAATGAACTTAATGCTAAAGGTACTTAATTGATTTAATTGTAAATGTGTTTTCCTTTTCTAACCTAAATAGTGGTGATATTTTTGCAGCCCACTTATATGACATTAATGTTCTTATTTTTTGCTTACAGTTAGATTATTGCGAGAAGAATTACAATTACTTCAAGAACAAGGTTCTTATGTTGGTGAAGTAGTGAAGCCAATGGATAAAAAGAAGGTTCTTGTCAAAGTACACCCAGAAGGAAAATTTGTTGTGGATATTGATAAGAACATTGATATTAACGATGTAACACCAAATTGTCGTGTAGCATTGCGTAACGAAAGTTACACATTGCACAAAATTTTACCCAATAAGGTCTTTAAACATTTAATTTTAATATTATTACTGTTAACTAGAGCTTAGATGTTTATGACTGCATATTTTTTTAGTGCAATCAGAATTATATCTGAATATGACGGAATAAATTTGACTCATGAAGTCCAGATTTAATATCTGCAAACTTTTTTTAAATATATTTGCATATCAGAGCCAGCTTTAAAGGAAAATGAGGTCTAGGGCAGGAATATAAGCAAAAAAAAAAGGTCTTACAATTTTCACCATCCAGCCAATTTTCTAAAATTTTGAAGGGCAAGACAAAATATCCTACAAAAAGAAAAAAAATCGCCTAAGGCTGACTCTGTTGTATATAATGATTATTTCTAGATTTAGTAGCATATATTCTTAGCATGTATATATTCTTAATTACAGCAGATTTTACCTACAAGTATGTAGTAAGTTAGTTATTGTCAGATAACTGGACATGGAAAAAGCGTAAAACCGGGTCGTTATAAATACTACGGGTTACGGCACCCAATAGTGTGTTGTTATCATTATCAACGTACGAGTGAATGTTATATAAATTAATACAAGAATGTCTGATATTACATATATTAGGTATTATATACTTTTATAATTCATATATTTAGGTACACAGTTATAAATAAAAAATCACAATACATGGTATGTTTTGTCAATAGTAATCTCAATTTGTCTTGTTATTTTCTTAATTTTATTTTTTTTTATATAGTTTTTGGTAAATTTAATAATGCTGATGAAGTTATGTTTAGATGGTAATAAGTTTAACCCATCTTTTTTATTTATCATAGGTACCACTCATTTTCTTGTAAACATTATTCAGAACCTTATATAACCTAACCTAACCCATAATTACGTAACCTTTATATTTTATCGTTCTGTTTTTTACAAATCCATAACCTAAGGCATTAATTTGTTTAAAAAGTTCTTCAAAATTATCTGTCTTCCCTTTTATTTTACTATTACAGATGATTGCGTTATTTAATGTAGATTTAAAATTATTTAAAAACTCATTGTTACTCATGATAATATCAATGTATAAATTTGTAGATGCACACAAGTGTAGTGTAAAAACCAAAAAACTAAGGTGAATCTTCAGATTGTAAAAGTATTTTATGTTACTATACAATATGTATTATACAATAATCTGATATGTGATAAAACACTATTGGGTGCTGTAACCCTTAGTATTTATAACGACCCCGTAAAACCAGTGAAAATAAATTGTATCTCAAATTCTATCGCCGTTATATGGCAGTGACTATACCACGTTTCATCATTATATTGATATTTTTGAGGACATTCATTTTATTGTTTGTTTGCAATAGTCTGCATCATATATGCTGCATTCACAAAATTAAAAATTAAATTTAGGTATTGGTTTTACAATAATTTGTTTTATTTTTTGCATCATTTTTTGGACATAAGTTGAGTAGGAATTTTAAGGCACAAATTTCTTATTTAAAATTTATTATACTTTTCATTTTAAAGATGTCAATTTTTTATTTTCTAAATACCTAGTTCTCTTTAGCAGTAAGAAGAAGTATCAAAATTAATGGAAAATACTTATAAATTGAAAAATAATATTAAATTGAACTTTCCTAGTGTTAAAAACCCAAAATAATAATATATTATCTTGTTCGAGTACAAATGGGATGTTGGATAAATTTACAATTTGTATGGCTTATTTTATACTAAAGTTTCATATCTGTGTACTTTTTAATGAAATCATTTTTAAGTTATAATATATGCCTAATGTATTTTAAATAAATATTTACCTTTTTTTTGCATATTATATTTGTTGAAAAATAACCATATTTAATAGGTTAAAACATATAGTTGCATATTTTTACATTTTCAAATGAATTTATTGTCATTATCATCTGAGTTCTAGTTATAACCTTAGTTATAACAATATGTACTTATTTAATAATTATTAATTACTATTATGTGTAAATATTTATGTTAGGTGGATCCTTTAGTTTCTCTTATGATGGTTGAAAAAGTACCAGATTCCACCTATGAAATGGTGGGTGGGTTAGACACTCAAATTAAAGAAATTAAAGAGGTAATTGAATTACCTGTGAAACATCCCGAATTGTTTGATGCCCTTGGTATCGCCCAACCAAAAGGTGTACTCTTGTATGGACCACCAGGAACTGGTAAGTAAACACAATTCCAAGTGTTATAGATATATTAGACTATTTTACACTTTCATTTTTAACAGGTAAAACATTACTGGCTAGAGCTGTTGCCCACCATACGGAATGCACATTTATCAGAGTTTCTGGTTCTGAACTTGTACAAAAGTTTATTGGTGAAGGTTCAAGAATGGTTAGAGAACTTTTCGTTATGGCTAGGTACTATTATTATTAGTATTTATTTCATATAATATTTTATGTAATTAACACATTGAATTGAATTAATTGCTGTAGAGAACATGCACCTAGTATTATTTTCATGGATGAGATTGATTCTATTGGTTCGTCACGTATTGAATCTGGTAGTGGTGGTGATTCTGAAGTACAAAGAACTATGTTGGAGTTGCTCAATCAACTTGATGGTTTTGAAGCAACCAAAAATATTAAGGTTAGACTATTTTTTAATTCCAGTAGGTACATATGTTTTATCATTGATTTTTTTTATTTACTTTTTTAGGTCATCATGGCAACTAATCGTATTGATATTTTGGATACTGCTTTGTTACGACCTGGACGTATTGATCGTAAAATTGAGTTCCCACCTCCAAATGAAGAGGCTCGTTGGGACATTTTGCGAATTCATTCAAGAAAAATGAACCTGACAAGAGGCATAAACCTAAAGAAAATTGCTGAACTTATGCCTGGTGCCTCTGGAGCCGAAGTCAAGGTAATGTGTTTGAATGGTTAAAATATAGGTTTTTCTATTATTATAAATAGATTTAAATTACCATATGGAATTTGTTGTATTGTATAGGGTGTATGTACAGAAGCTGGAATGTATGCATTACGTGAAAGGCGTGTGCATGTTACACAGGATGATTTTGAAATGGCTGTCGCTAAAGTAATGCAAAAAGACTCCGAAAAGAATATGTCTATCAAAAAGCTCTGGAAATAAACTTCAAATTGCATGTTATATCTTTTTTTTTCTTATTTTTTATGCGACAATTTATTAAATTATAGTTATTTACTATTTGAGAAGGAACTAAAAATTATCTTTAATTAATAAAATAAATATACTTATGTCGTATTTTGTATTTTATTTATTCATAAGAAATGTAAATCTATCAAACTATTTGAAATACATATTTACAAATTATCACTAAGCAAACATTATTATCACAATACATCAGAATGTCATGTAAATAATAGTGAAAAATAATCCATATAAAAAAATACTTAATCATATTTTATTAGTGATGATTACTATGTGAATTTGAAGTAGAAAAACCGGAAGGCATACACATTACTCGTATGAAAATGGACAAAGTTTATCTATACCTGTGTAAATATTTGGTTTGTATATTTTATTACGATAATTAAAACTAAAGAAATTTTAAAAAAATCTGACATTTAAACAACATGAATAAAAATATCAATACATACATACGCGCATAAACTTCTTCACACATTTTATTAATAGGTTTTCTACTCGTAATACCACTGAGTAGCCCATATAATAAGAAATATGATACTACATAAGTTTTGCAGTATAAAAAAACAAGTTTAATATACAATTACATACATTGTATTGTATTACGCTCAATTCTAGCGGCTACATCCAAATAATTTTTTCCATAATTCCAAGATAACCGGTTAAGAAATAAGAGAACGCAATACATGTGTTTTAACGGCATTAAAACATGTTCTCACTCTCTATGTACAACTTCTCTTCTAGTTATCGTAAATTCAAAATTTAAACAATATGACGGATGAGAATATTTACTATAAATAATTATAGTTTTTAGTTAAAATAATTTTTTTCAATTTGAAAAATTGCCGTTTTTCAATCACGGTGTTGTAATGAAATATATTTATAGAACAAAAATTCCATACTCGGTCTTAGTATAAGTTCTCATATTTTATTTAGTGTAATTATTTATCTTTTATGTTAACTTTTATTTTATTTGATCCAAAAAAAGCCACAAGTAGTTTTTGAACAAATATCAGGATTACATAATAAAAAGTTGTACAGATATGAAACTATTTTTAGATTACCTTTAAAATTATTTAATTATTTAACATTTTTAATAGTTAAATATTCATTTGGTATTCAAAATAAATTCCGAAAAAATGCCTACATGAAACCCCTTTAAAAATGGATGGTATAAAGTCCTCTTAAATGCCAGTACAAACAGATTACGCTTATGAAGTTTCTCTCTTAATTAATATACACAATACTATCTATATATATATTCAAATTATAAATTTAATTTGTAATGGAGCCAATGTTATTTAATTAAATGTTCAAATTGTTCTTTGTATATATTATAAATCAAAAAAAAAAAAAAAAATTAATATCCTATTAAGATGTTTTTGATATTTACTAACGTTATGCTGAGAAACTCTCAAATCTTAGTACCCTATGTTAATATCTCCCAAGCTTATAATCTACTGTAGTTGACCGTTAAAGGACTACACAACTCAAAAGTTTTTTAAAAAAATGTCAATCAAAATTAATGATTAAAATGGTTAAAAGTAAAAATAAATAAAATTGCATAGGCTGTCAATAGTGTACTATAAGCTATAATAATACTTAAACATAAAAACACAAAGGGGTACTATGTGATATTATTATTATTTATTTTAAAATGATTTTAGTAAATTATATTATAATTTACAAATTTATTAATGTAGTACACATATATTTTTTGTTAGTTATTCTAATATATATATGATTATAAAAATATGAGATATCTCGAGGAAAATGATTTATTATATTTTTTTTTCAAAACTTCAATTCTGCATAAATCTTCGATTAAAGAATAACCTACAGATTTTCAATTTAACTAAAAATTATGTTTTAAAATTAAAAATTTTATTATTGTAGCTCATACATTGTTGACAGCCTATATGATTTTATTTATTTTTAATTTTAACCATTTTAAAACCCATTAAGATGATTTTATAATACTATAAAATTAAAAGTTACCAAAATTTAGATAAAATGTTGTTTTTAAATTTATTGGACAAATAATTTTATTTCCATAACTATTTTAGTCTTGTGATGTACATACCATACATGTATTTTAAATAGGAGTTTGTATGATGTGTTATGAACTTATGACATAACACATAAAATGCGTTTTGCTTTTTTTACCAAAAATTAATTGCAAGACAATAATTTTAAGACTATCAAAATTTTTTTTATCTAAGTACCTACTATCATTTTGTATAATAAAAGAAAATTCGAGTTTTTGAATTGAATTGTGCAGTCATTTAATGACATTCAATAATGTAAAATTGTAAAATAGTGTTAGATTTTTCACATAATTACAATGTCTTTGCTGTTAGTTAAATTCATTTTTTAATGCTATTATAAATTGTATTACAAATAATTAATAATTACCTCAAAATAAATGAAAAAGCAAAAGTATGTTTGCTGTTAATTTGAAATAAAGAATTAGTGAAAGGTCACGTGCATCTTTATTAGAGATATTGATGACTTGCAATTTTTATGCAATTCCTGTGAAATGTTAACTATTACTATAGCACAGAATAAAAGAAATATGTATTTTTATAGTTCCATAGTTTAAATAGATACAAAATATCTTATTTTATACTTTTTCAAATTGTAAAGCATTTTATATTAAGACTATTATATAATTAACATTATCTGATAAAAATATTATTTAAGTGTACGAATAATGAAAATGAAAATAAGCAACATAATTAATTTTAAACATTAGGGTACTAAATAAAAGTAATATTCTAATAATTATAAAATTGTTAAAACAATTTTTTAGATTTTAAGTTATAAATATGCATTTTTGGTACGTTCAAAAAGCCTACAGCTCCAATTTCTATATTATAGTTACTTCAGAATACTACATTAAAATATAACATTGCTATCAATAGTAATATTTTCTTTTACAAAATGTATTATTTTATCTATGCATTACAATTTATATTAAAAACTATTAAATAAATATATTGGGCATGTAGACTGTAGGTGTAGTGTAATAACTACTGGTATATTATAAGAAATTTAAAATACCGATTATTAATAAATATTTTATCAACTTGTTTATATTGATTATGATGGATTTTTAATAATTTTTTTATATCAATTATCATAGTATTTGTAATTAAATAATATAATTAACAAAATAATCCAACAAATACATACTCAGAACAATAACCACACCATTTTATAGTTACTTTATTCATTTTCAGTTATATTAAATAAAAGTATTCAAATAAAAAAAAAAAATGTATATATTTACATGTATTTGAAAATGTATATCAGAATTACATTAATATTAAGAGTATTTTGCTTTCGCAAAATAAGGGTTAAATACAATAACCAATAACAAGAAGTTAAAGTTCATTAAATAGTAAAAAAATAATATAATGTAATAACTCATTACAAATGATAAGGTCTCTTAACTTCACAGACTTCGTGAAATAATTCTTATAAACATTAACCAGCTAATCAAGTGAAAGACCTAATTAGACACAAACACCACTTATATATTAAACAGCAAGGACATATTAAGGTGAAATCTTTAGGATATTAATGTCAATGGAATGTTGTATTAAATAATAAATCACACTTGTTCTAACTGAACATCAGAGATTTTGAGTCCAGAAATAAATAAATCATTAAAACTTTTTTGTTTTTAAATTTACTATAAACTTGTACTTTTTTATATAACGCATATCGGTTATGTACAATTTAAAACCATGGTTAAGGCAAATTATACCGAAATTATAAAACAAATTCAAACGTATTGTTTAAAATTTTTTAAATAGTAATATAAATAGTAAATTTTATTTACAAAAAAGTCAGCTTTTGTATAACTTATAAAGAAAAAAATTATACATATTTAATTTTATATAGCGGGTTTGGATATATAACTTTTGTATAAAAAAAATGTATACACTAAAAAAAATGTTGTGTTTAAGCTAAAAATAAAATTCCAAAATAAAGCTAAAATAATAAAAATGTGTGGAAATAAACATAACAATTATTTTTCTGCATTACAAAATTCAGACAAATACAGTTATTATAAAATATTTTGCTTAGAGGAAAGATATAATAATAATTATATATTCATAAATATTTTTATTTAAATAAGTTTTTATTTTTGAAAATTAATAGTTTCAAACAGTTTGTTAAAATAGTTTTGATCATTAAACTTGATGATAAAACTTATTTAAGGCTCGATTACAACTGTGGACTGAAGACTAATGATTTAATTAGAAGAATCAAATTTGACAATATTAATTTTGCTGGCGAGTAAAAAAAAAATTTCTTTAGTCCTGCTATATATGCTTAAGTTTGTTTTCACGAATTACAAATAGTTTTTTTTAAATTTATATATTTATAATAATAATAATGTAGTCGGTTAACGGTTGGCATTCTTCAATTGATTTGACAGCCAGTCAAGACCTTCATATAGACCATCACCACTAGTTGCACACGTTGCTTGAATATACCAGTTACGATTACGCAGCGTATGCAAGCTTAGTTTATCAGTAATTTCAGATGCATTCATGGCATTAGGCAAATCCTAAAATAATAACGAAATTATAAATGAATAATATATTATATACTTTTTATTATTGTTAAAATGTACTTGTTTATTAGCGAATATCAATAATACAGCGTCTCTAAGCTCGTCTTCACCAAGCATTCTCATTAACTCTTCTTTAGCTTCAAAAATACGTTCCTTATCATTACTGTCAACTACGAAAATCAAACCCTATAAAATGAAATTAAACAATTAAATATTATTTGAGTACATTATTTTATCCAACGTTTTTTTGTATCCTATTATTCAAAATCAAGAATTAAACAAGTTTAAAGTAAAGAAATATTATTTAAACCTCAACTAACTACACACACTTTTTTTTTCAATAATTCATGAGTAATATATTTTCTATTTGGATTACATAGAAAACAATGTGATATTGTATGTATGTGGTATCACATAAACATACTTATTAAAGAATAAAGTTATACTTGATTTTTGTTATAAATTTAGTTATAAGAATATATGAAATAGAAAAAATGTTTTAGGTACTATATTATAAAGGAGAAAAATAAAAATATCTTGTGTTTTATAATTTTTCATTTTAATCTGGACGATAATATAATAAATAAAATAATATTATATAGTAAGTATTAATATATAATATTAAAAAGATTATAATAATAAGTATTAGAAAAATAATTGGCATTATCCACCAAAATAATATGTAAAAATTACAGAAATAATGTAAAATGGAGATTGTTTATCTGTAACAAATATAGAACACTAACTAAAATGGTTTCTAACGATTATATATATAGTAAGGAAAGGTTACATAAGAATAACTAAAAACAATAAACCAAAATATATCGAAATAATAGTAAGTTTGGTGACAAAGTACACCAGCACATGTAGATAAGAACATTTTGATTTGTTAGATGAATAAGAACTCGGAATACAGTAAAAACTATATAAAGCAGAATATTAAGGGGATTGGAAGTGGTAATTTATTAAAGAGTTACGTATTATTATTTGATTTATATTTTATTCACATTACCCGCAGAGGGGGATTTGAGGGGGGGATGTGGCTCACTCCTTACGAGTTTTATTTAACATTATTTGAGTAGTATAAATTTGATTTAGAATAGGGATTAGCCCTTTATTTTTCAATTATCCCTATTGGTCAACCTTCTTTACTCTTTAAATGAGCTTCAGATCCGACTATTACGCAGTATTTTTTCATTCGCCATAATAATGATGATGTGTGCGAGTGCACACACAGGCACATCTGAATTTATTATAAAATCTACTATAGAATAACTTTCCAACTTTTTTTCTTTGATTTTTACAAAAATTGAAAATGTTGATTTTTAAGTCTTAATATTAACTTAATTTTAGGGGGAACTTAGGGATACAAAATCAAAAATGTGAAAGTTAATCAAAATTAAACTTTACGATGACAAATTCAGATCAGTTTTGAGAATCCTTATCGCATCACTAGATCCATAGATCCATTATTATTAGTACCTTGGAAATAGAAATAATCTAAATTGCCATTTGTGTGTGATATAGATAATCGCCGCTTCCTCTTAAACAGAAAAGTTAATATAGGTCCCAAAATTAAATATTAATTAAAATAGTAACTTATATAAATAACTATCTAAACTTTTAGATTCCGAACAGAGGTTAGCTTAGTTTTTTTTTTCGAAACAACTTTTTTATCAGAAAACTTGACTCATTCATTATGTATGAATTAATTTTCAAGTAGCAAATGTGATCACGATCGTACTTTGAAGAGATCTTTTTTGATAAACACACAACTAAAAACTAAAATGAGTTATTTTCTCGTCATTCCAAAAAAGTTTAGAAATTTAAAGGTTTACAGAGTATGGATTTTATAGCATACATTTTTCTAAACTTATTTTTGACAGTAATAGTTATGTATATTACAATGATCTTCAATCAAAATAGTTTTTCATCAGTATCCTACCCAACGAGAAGTGTTTTCAACCATTAATGACCAGATCTTTTCTTTTTTATTGTGTACATTTTTTAATGTTTAAAAAAATATATATCTAGCATTAATTTAAAATCATGAAAATAATAAGCTTACTCAAAAATAATTTTGGGAGGCAGGTAATTTAAATATGAAATGTATGTATAAGGAATTAAATAGTTGGGTATTTAGTAGAATTCCACTAAATTTGTTTCAACAGTTTCAAGGTATTAAAATTATATATATATATATACCTATGTATAGGTAATATAAGTACACAAATATAATTATACATGCCTGTGTGTTTTGGAAATAATGCCTCCAAAGTGGTCGAATTTTGTCCTGTCCACCAACATCCCACACTGTGAAACTTATATTTTTGTACTCAACAGTTTCCACATTAAAACCTACAAAATACCAATCAATGTATTATGGTTTATAAATGTAATATTAACCTAACATTAATTAATAAAGAATCTTACCAATAGTCGGTATGGTTGTAACGATTTCACCTAATTTCAATTTGTATAAAATTGTTGTTTTACCAGCTGCGTCCAATCCTACCATAAGTATTCTCATCTCCTTTTTGCCAAACAAATTTTTGAACAAATTTGCAAAAACATTTCCCATTCTGAAAAACAATTAAAATATTAATTAATATTACTTATAACAAAAATAAAAAAGTTTACTATGGTATTTAAAATAGTTTTCATATTATTAAAATTAACTATTTGAACATTGAAATTGAATTGTGCTGTATTCTGCACTTATAAATTACTACTTATCTTGATTATAATGAAGTACAAACATAGGTAATATATCATGGCGTTGGGTAATTAATTTTCAGTACCTATTAAAACTACATATTGAAATTTGAATAACATTTTACACCTATACCCATATAAATACCAAACTTCAATTAGTACTGTTCAAAAAATTATACAAACTCGGTATTCGATAGTCAAATTAATCCTTATATCGAAAATGATTGACGGTGGGGTTCATGTTATCTTGACCGTGTATATACTTCATAATAATTAGTAATTAGTAATATTTTCGCCAAAGATATTAAGTAACAAATCATACAGTAGTACTACTACAAAATAATTTAATTTTTTTATTTAGGTAGTACCTAACTTATTTTGTTCTATAATTCTGATCAAGAAGGTTGAGTTCACTTTATTACCATGAACATTTAAAAAGTTTACAAGTCTATGTGCACTATAATACATACATAAATGTCCAATAATTATTTTTAATCAATTTATTCAAACAAAAAAATATGTTAATCAAGTTATATATTAAGTATGGGGTTACCTAGTTTAATTGCTTTATACACTAAATATCTCATATAGGAACCAAATAAACAAACCTTAATTTATTAACTTATAACTATCTTTTTAGAATAATAAATACCTAGGTATAACAAATTCATTAAAAATGATGCAAGAATGGACATTCAATTTGTTTCCAACAAAGAATAACGGACAAATAGATCAGATAGGTACAGGAAGTAACCTATAAATTAGTTATCTACATACACACTATAAAGAATAGAACAAATATAATATAAATTATAATGATAATGTTAAATGGCTATATGGTAAGTAATAACAAATAACTAACAAATATATTGGAATTAAAGGATTAATAAACAACTATGTTTTAGAGCCACTACTAATAGTTTAAAATGTAGATACCTAATTGGAAAACTTGTAGACTTTCAAAACTAAATTTAAAATAATATATTAAGTAGATAATACAAGTGAAAGGTAAAACAACATTATTATTAAGCGCACTAAAATTATATTCTCATTATAATGTAATCTAGTAGGTATGTATGTGGTTTTAACATCGAACAGTACTGTTCGTAAGTTGTTAACTAAATAAGCTTTCTATAAATGAAAAAAGGAACTATATCTACCTAGATGTTTTGGAATAATAATTGGGAATTTTGGGTCGTGTATTTAGGAAGGTTTTACAATAATGAAAAGGTCGATCGAACAACAAAAATCATAATATTGACACTGTTGTAGGAAAAAAAGTAAAAACGCCGACAACAGAAACACGGTTTTAACAGGTATAGACTTTGGAGAGACACCCATGTTACAGTTTTTTTCATATGATCCAAAAGGCAATCTATGTGACGTGGAACCTTTACGACCAATCCGACTGGCCGCAAGACCCGTCAAAGGGTACGGGAACATAGGCGTAACAGCAGGCAACGGGCGGTAACATTTAGTGTCCACAGCCCGGTGAGCAGGCGAAAAATGGAAATGAAATCCGACTTTTCACACCCGCATAACGGTCGTCGACCCTCTGACGGACGTTGGCCCGTCTCGTTCGTCGTACTTACTTAAATTCGAATGTTGGTCAACGTAACAAACAGGATGATGACTGACAAACGACAGCAACGACGGCAGCAGCGGCAGCGAAACCGAGCGTGGCGTATTGGACAACGGGGCGCGTCACGTAACGACGGATAAAATTAATTTAAAACGAAATAACGACACTGTATTGTATTAAAATTAAAAACGGTATAAAAAAAAAAAAAATTACAAAATACAAATATAATTTGTACGTGTGTATATTAAATATATATACATATATATAAATTTAACCGATAATCGGATAAGATGGCGGCGTACGAGTTTCTCTCTTGTTGACTCGGTATTTCTATCTTTTTTTTTTTTTATTTTATTTATTTACTTTTTTCTCATCACTCCTGTGGGTTCTACATGCGTGCCACGTATAGAGCACGATTGTTCTTGGCTCGAGCCAGCCATTGGTTGACCGGCATCACGTGACCACTAACCGTTTCTGCCATGAGAAATCGGCCGGGTCGGTCGGTTGGCGCGGGCCCCCGAACATTGTACGTCCGGCGATCGACGTTTGATAGGGCCTTTACCGGTTGGCCGTAAATCGTGAACGGCCTTTTAAAAGTCACAGGTCGTGATTTTCACCATTTTCTCCGAGTATAATTGATACCGGTAACAATTTAGTGGTTTCGTTCGGTCGTGGACCGCGGTTTTTTATTACGTTACCACCACTGCCGCCGCCACCACGTCCAGCTCTGCTGCACTGACTGCTAACACCATGACGGTGGCAGTTTGTCTACTTATCACTACAAGTGATAAGCATTTGTGATAACTGGTGTCGGTGAATACTGAATAGTGAATAGTGAATACGTAATATGCGGTTATGCGGCGTGGTGGTTTGATCGTGGTGACTTCCAAGTGGTGACACGACTATATACGCTCTTGGTGGGATTTGTATTTATTTTTTTTGTGGGAGTAAAAAACACGTAATTTATATAACGAGAATACGATGTATTATTGTATTTTTTTTTTGTTATATTATACTAATATACCTATTACAAAGAGAATGCAGATCGTTATGTACCTATTATAAAATATAAATTGCAATATAGACATATTATTATGATAAAATAAGTACAAACTACAAATACTAATTGTTTTATTTGTATTTTTCACATACTTTGAGCGAAAGCGCTCGGCGGGCCGCTGAATTGTGTTTTAAATGTATTATTTATAATCTAACAATATTACGACGACGCGTAGACATTTATTCTACATGGAAAGAGGCAAAGAGCATAATATTACATTATACCTAATTATTAAAATCGTACGTGAATTTCAAATAATAGATAGATAGGTAGATATATATATATATAGGTACCTAGCCTTCAGTGTTGGCTAAGCGTAAAAAAAGTAACTAAGTTACGTTACTAGTTACAAAATAAAAATGTAACTAGGTTAATCTTTCGTTACCCACTTACAAGAGTACCAACTAATTATAACTACAATGACGTTACTTTTAACATTTTTAAATAAATAGAAATGAAAATAATATAAAATGTCCAAAATATCTTTATTTTTTTTTTCAGATTTAATCGTCACTAGAATATTATGAATTACAATATCATGCCTATAAAATATAAAATCATACAATCATTAGGTACCTATGTGCTATCGTAAGTTTTAGACGAATTTATTAAAATTGATTTTATTTTATATTAATATAATATAATAATATTATTATATTTATAAAAATGTAATTCTTTATTTTATAAAGTTACTTATGAATGACTAACGTTACTAACTATAGTTACTCTTACGTTATTACAAAAATTAAATAACGAAATTACCATACCTACTAACCAACATTTATACAGTAATATGCCATTATGCATACCTATACTATTTGCATGAATGTTATTATTACTATTATTATTATTCTTTAATGTCATCTAGTGATTTTCAGCGGCAAAAATACTTTCTCGCAAAATAAACCATGAAAATAAAATAAATGGTTTAGAGTTAAATCATAATATAGAGAATAAAATTTAAGAGACCTCATGGGTGTTTTAAAAGTTACAGTGATTTAAAAAAAAGTAAATAAATTATTTTATTTATAATTTCAATAATATGAGCTACATTAAAAAAAAAAAATGACAAAATCCCAATGAGGTTATTTTTGAAATATTGTCATCTACATATTTTTAATAAATATATTTTTGTTTTGCATAAATATGCTATTTTTAAAAATGAATATAGTGATTGCACAATAAAAAGCGGTTTTGACACAAAACTTGATTTTTCATAAAATGTCCTATATATAGCCACAACCCCTTTCATCTTGGGTGTGTAACCTTCTCTTAGCTACTTACCCACCTGCTTCGTACTATTTGGACAATTTATTATTCTTAGAGGACGTTACACAAAAAATTTAACCTAATAATTTGGAAGTTTACCTAACATACATTACAAATTACGAAATTAAGAAAAAATGTATTTAAAAGATTGCCGATAAAATAATTAGGTACCCTTTTATAATGGATTACTTGTAAGTATTGCCACCTAGACCTTTTGCTTTAAATTCACCACTGACTATTATCTGCAATATCTACTTTACTGATGAGTGACGACCTACCTGGTGTTGAAATACACGAAATAGGTACTGGAAAAATCACTTGGCACACTGTCACTTCTATAACAAATAATGATTTGATGACAAATAAAATACTATACGTTACATACAATTCATATAGGTATATGTATTATAAATCAATGGATATATTATATATGCCTATCGATTAATAGTGAATTGTAAAGACTAAAGAGTACAATATTTAAATAATTAGTTTAATATGCAAAATAATTAAATGCGGTGGGAATTAGTGATTAAAATAGAACAAACATGCACACGAAACAATATAATATTTATGGATTTATATCAATTACTCATACCTATTGTATTAGTAATATTATTAGGAGGTATATGATCGTATGAAGTACCAATACTTAATATTTTATAACTGCAGTCTATATATACATAGTGTATATAGTATTAGCTATTAGGTATAGTAATAAGTAATAGAATACTCATAATAAAGTCAGTCGGAAAATTAAGGCGGTGATAATGATCTTCTTTCTTTTATTATTTGTCGGTATTTTTTTCTCAATTTTCTCTCAGTCAGCAAATTGGTGAAATGTTGACTTTTTTTCTGGTCGTTAACTCAATTTAAAATATCGATTACCTACCCAACAATATCTATAATAATAATAATAATAATAATAATAATATATCTAAAAGTCGCATCACAGAATAAGTTCACAGTTGTTTTATTCTGTGGTCGGCAGATTGTAAGTATCACATATTGTTAAATTAATATTTTTGAACTCCTGATCTGGTCAAGAGTCACCCAAGGGCTGGACGGGTTATAGGTACTTATTACGTAATGCTGTATGCGATTAATCATAAAACAAATAATGGAATATTGTATTATACCTATGTATATTATAATATTAAGTATAATATTGTACATAATAGGTGTAGGTATCTATTTTGTTTTTTTTTTTTTAAATAATGGTTGTAAGAGTCCTCGCAAAAATTAAAATAAAGTAAGAATAGTATTTTCTGAGTTTTAATATTTCGCCAATAGAGATAAAATCTAAAGCAAATATTAAAAAAATCAAATAATATATGACATGGCTATATATGATATGTACCGTATTATAGTATGTAATAACGCATGTAGGTATACATATGTATTATGTATAAAAAAATCATGTTATTATTCTAGCTAATATTTTTTACACGTTAGGGACTTACATAAAAATAACACGTAATTTTTTACACGTTTCAACTTTTTATCAGTCTGTTACTACCTACTTACTAATGTACGCCAATTGTTATCTTGAAGTCGTCTACCCACTCTGTTTTGTACGTACGTTTCGCCAGCATCCCCACATTCGAATTTCACAATTTTTTTTGCACAGATATTTAGTATGTAATTTGTATGAATTTGTATGCCTATTTACAAAATTTGTATGGCATTCGTTTTAAGCCAAAAAACAAAAATCTTGGGCGGTGCTGGAGAAACGTTTCTACAGCACCCCCCAACGTATCCAATAACGTTAAACTAGTAATTTTAATCCAAAGATTTAGTATGGAATTTGTATGTATTTGTACGACCAATCGCGTAATTTGTACGCCACTCCTTCATTTGCGAATTAACGATTTTCGCATTTTGCCATTTCCCCAGCACCCCCCAACATACAAAAAATGGGTTTTTCTGAAATATTATACTCCCACGATTTAGTATGAAATTTGTATGTATTTGTACGACCAATCGGGAAATTTGTACGCCACTTCTTCATTTGCGAATTAACGATTTTCGCATTTCGCCATTTCCCCAGCACCCCCCAATATACAAAAAATGTTTTTTTCTGAAATATTATACCCCCACGATTTAGTATGTATTTGTACGACCAAACGCGAAATTTGTATGCCACTCCTTCATTTGCAAATTAACAATTTTCGCATTTTGCCATTTCCCCAGCACCCCCCAACATACAAAAAATGTTTTTTTCTGAAATATTATACCCCCACGATTTAGTATGTATTTGTACGACCAAACGCGAAATTTG
>JAIPRL010005493.1:0-31857 GCA_025469235.1 Pemphigus obesinymphae | reverse complement strand
TTGTACGGCACGTAGGTTAAGTTGCCTATCCGACAAATTATAAGGTATGTAATTTAAGTTGCCTATCCGACAAATTATAAGGTATGTAATTTAGGTTGCCTATCTGGGCAAAGTCAGGCACAAATATTTTTATCGTGTGGCCCTCGCCACTGGTCCTTCGGAGCGCATTCCCCGCGCTAACAATGAGTAAGCAAATTATTAATACTATTCAAAACATTATAAAATTTTTAAAAATAAATAACCAAACCCATAGTAAAATTTTTCTAAAAATTAGATTTCCAAAATTATTTTTTAAAAACATTTTTTAAAAAAAGTGAAGGAAATTTTATATTTTGAGTGGAGTGTAGAATCTATTGGTTTTACAATAATGTGTTTTAGATCATGAGTAGAGCGAGTACAATATTAAATTTACAAATTAAGTTTATTTTTTCTCTGTCAGCAACTTTTCTACAGGAAGGATTGCAGTAGTAATATTGTTATTGTTAATGATAGAATATTTGATATAGCAAATACTTGATGGTTGGTAGACAGTAAATTACAGTATAATTTGCTATTTTTAATTATAGTATAATTTTTTTTTATAATAAATAAAATATTATAAGATACTATAATCAATCTAACGAGTTAGTTTCAAGTTAATTTTACACAATTATATATAATATGAATTGAATTATATATTACCTAACAGAAAATAAAAATTTTCATAACTGTATAATTAATTATTATAAATCGTTCCAGAAATAAATTCATTCTATCAAAATACTATTTTGAAAAAATACTCTATAACTTCATTTGATATTTAGGAAATTTTCAAATTGTAATATCTTATCAGATAACATCAGTTTTTTTTTTTTTTTATTAATTAACATTTTAAAATTAACTAAACGATGTTTAAACAAAATATCTGTTAATTTTCAACTTAACTAATATAACTCATATCATAAAGAGTTAAAAGAAAATTGATCGACTTGCATAGCCTTATAAAATAAAAATTATTTTTTTACATAAGTTGTTGGTTAATTGTTTAAAAAAATACAGTAGGTATTTAATATTTTCGTACATTTTGAAATTTGATGAAGTACTACATTAAGATATCGATCGGGGAATAATAATAAGTTATTTTCGAATAGAATTTAAAAAAAAAATTTTATTGTTCCTAAAAAATTTCAAATTTTTACTGTTAGGTGAATTAATTTATGTTACATAATTTACATAATAAATTTAGCGGATGTTTACAAAAAATATCTCCATTAATTTACTTTAAATTAACTTAAAATTTTAATGTTAGGTAAAGTATGAAGTATTAATAGTATTTAATCGAAAAATTTTTTCATATAGTTCACCATCATTAACATAATATAATATTTTACCATCTCCAGTTACCGGAAAAATTCATTTTTTAATTTGTTGCGCAACTAAAATGCCGTATCTAGAAAAATAAAATAAAATAATTTATAATATTATTTATAACACACCTGGATTTTATTACACACCTGAAATGAGAAAATGAGAAAAATAATTTTGGAAATTTATTTATTCTTTTCATGTTTTATATACCTAATATAATAATTATTATTATATGATTAATTTACAAAAATGATATATCATAATAATATTTTATTTTAAAGGTAGATTAAAAAAAAATAAATATTAAAAAATGTACAATATATTTTATATTTTAATATACTTACGGGCCACTCATAATTTATAAACACGAAAAACCGAAAAACGTACAAATATAATACTTTTCCATACCATAAACATTACATAGGTATTATCACAGAAAATATACAATTTTAAGTCATATATGTTTGGGTATTAAAACGTTTTAAATAAAAATATATGTTCAGTTTTAATAATTTTAATTATGTTTATAAAAATAAAAGGAATAAAAAAAAAAAAAAAATTAAAATTTTATATATGAGTATTATTTAAAAATTATTAAATTATTTTCGGTGTGAATTCAAACAAAATAATAGAAATATTTTTTCTATGGTTGGGGATTTTTATCCCGGGATTCTTAAAATACAAACTAGGTAATAGGTACCTATAGTAATATTAATTTTATTTTAATAATTTTTTAAGACTTTAATACTTTTTATCTGAATAACCACTTACATATACTTATTTTTATTTCACAATTGAAAATACAATATTTTTCTCAAATTTTCATGAGTCTTTTTCGATCTTTTCATAAAAAAATATATACATAAGTAAGTATATATATATATATATATATATATATATATATATATATATATTAGGCACCTACTGTCTTATTTTAGTGTGTTAAAAAAAATCGGTTAACCGGCCCAGCTAGCCTTAGGTATAATATCGTGTTTGTACATATTATATTATTATTAAAAAAAGTGAAATTTTCTCGGTTGTGCCTATTTAAAACAAAAAATAAAAATAAAATGTATTTCGGGCTTTACTGTAAACGAGTGTCCTTGAAATGTGTAATTATTCATCGCTAATTATTATTGATCCTCACGGGTGATTCGTCGTTTTGCCGTCTTCGTTACACTTTCTTTTTACACGTTAATATTGTGAACGAAATGCCATCACCACTCGTCCACGCATCTCGTTTGGTTCAAACGCACGTGAAATTCCACAATTTTATCGACTCAACGACCTTATGCTTAAATAATTCACTCGTCTACGTTTTTGGATAATACCTGCGTTTTACACTACGCCCAGTTGCAGTACCTATTTCATAATATATAGTAAATTTGTTCCTACTGTGCCAGTTCGAGCATAATAATATAGTATTTAATACGAACGTGTTATCGTTTCTGAGCCAATGCGGTACAATCCTCTCGAAATCCTTTTTGGTATTAAATTTCGAACCATTACGTTACTGTGAGCCGTATACGACGGAGCCCATATAGCAATGGAAAAAATATACCTTCCGTAATATATATGTACTCGTTTTGTATTCAAAAAATTGTTTTTCAAATGTATTCTACACCGGAATAAGTCACTGTACACGTACGAATCAGAAATAAACGTAAAAAAAGGCTTGGAGGCCTATACATTTGGATCGCCATTCACAGGTAGGTGCGTGAAAGAAAATTCTATTAAAAAAAATAATAATAATAAAAAAACTCTTTGAGAGAATATTAGAATTTTTTTATAGAAAATATTATTCTCGTTGAATAATAATAGTTTTTACGGTGATTTTACTTATTTTTCATTTGTTAATTAAAGAATCTAAGAAAGACTATAATATAACACATAATTAATTAATAACCTATGTTGTTATATTTTTTTTTATTATTATCTGCAGATAATATGGCTTTATGCTGCAGAAACCGGTATAATAGGTAAAAATATAAACGTGTATACAAATAATAATAGATACCTATACTTCCGATATTATTTTAATATATCAACGAGGTACAAAATTACTTTATCGTTTTATATTGTTCTAGAAATTTCTATTGGTAAATAATTTATTTTACGTTATTGTAGATTAATTATCAGTTAATAATTAATTATATTCATTTTTTTAAATTATACACAATTTTAACAATAGGATTTTATGAACATTTTTATATGTAAACAATATAGATGTTGATTTTCAGGATATTTTTTTTTTTTTTGATTTACTGTAAAAAGAACACGCTCTGTAGTCTTATTAATAATATATAAATATACTATTTTTTTATCATTAAATTGTATTAATTTAAATTAATTTAAAACTTCATTCACCTAAAATATTATTACATTGAGTAAATTCCCACATATCATTTTGAAAATATTTATATTTTCACAATATTTAAAGGTTTTTCAGAAAATATTTCGTCAACACAAACGGTTGAGATCATTTATCTTTTTTTAAATTTTTTTACCTGGTAATATTGACATTATTATAGATAGATCACAGTTTATCTAAACATATAATGTGCCACCTAATGAAGAATAATTATGATGATATCTAGTGTTTTGTAGATATACCAATATTTATACCATTTATTTAATATATATTATATTATATTCACATTCGTTGTGACAAAATGGTGAAAATATTATTTTTTTATTTGGAATTCTAGTGAATATACAAAATACAGAGTTGCTGTATATAATGTCTATATAGATAATACACGATTTTTATAACTTTATATTATTTCAACACTTCACATTAATCGTAGAAGTGTTCAAAAAATTATTTCCAATAACTTATCTTCACACTAGCCACTTGGCTATTATAGCACACATATTGGTAAACAACAATCACTTTAGAAAATATAGTTAATCAGTAAACAATATTATTTAAACAATTATTTATACATAATAAACTGTGTTTGATCATTAATCATTTAAAACCTATAGTTATAGAAAAATTTGGACAAATTAATTAAAGACCAAAAAACTATCAGTTAAAGTTAATAACCAAGAATAAAAATAATTTAAATTAGTAATTGGTAGACATTTGATGCATGTTATGTTATCTCCTTCTTGTATTTAAAATCGTGTCGATGTTATTGATCGATTTTTGAATATATTAACTTATTATAAAAAATTATAAAAATTATATAACCTAAAATTTTTAGAAATTAATTTTTCAATGAAATGTATTTATTATTAATATTTATTAGTATAAGTAATGTTACAGTGAAATTTTGCTTACAAATTTATTTATCAATAATATAATTTCAAAATTATTATTTTGTATAATAGGTTAATAAGACATTATATTTAAAATATTAGAGTTCAAGATCTGATTTCATTATATATCCCGTGTATATATGAGCTACAGACAACAAATTCAGGTGTAGCGTCATCTTGAAATATAAAAGTTAAAATGGGGAAAAAAAAAATTAACTTAACTCGACTTGAAAAAAATTTATTTTTATTTTCCAGAAAAAAAAAATTTTTTTTATAAAATACCAAAAATTTTATTTTGCCCCTGATTATTCGCCCGCGGATATCCTCGACATCCATACATTGTATTTCAATTTTATTTAACCGCTTTCGAACCCTATCCATCGGGCAATCAAAAGTCAAATATCGTTATTACTATAAATTACTAGATAAAATATTTTTATGGCTCTAGAAATGAAAATCTATGCGCGATAACGACTTTGAGACACTCGACAATTGTCACTTAAATGATGATACACGGATAATATACCGCAATAACAACAATAATAATGATCGTTTGACAATAATTAATGATTTATTTTTGGTTCGTACATCGTTTATGCGTATTGTCCGTTGGCCTGCTTCTAAGATGTATTCAACGTTTAAAAAAGTTTTTAATAGAAACACATACATTATGATAAATTATTATATAGTGAAAAGAAGGAAAATATTTTTAGAGAATTTCAACGAGGAACTGTATGAAAAAATACGGTCTTTGGAATAAGTATAAACGTCAAACCGAAAACCCATACGTAACGTCATGAATACGATTTTTAAAACATAGTGTAGGCATATGTATATCCTAGCGGTTACATAACATAACACATATATTGGATTTAAGTACAGGTATATAGAAATATGTATGTGCGACCAAAATATAACATTTGCGTAACGTGACGGTCGCCGTCGCCAACCAACCGGTTTGGCGACGGCGAGCACTCAATATAATAATTACCCCTGTATATCAGCCATCGTCCGAGAACCGGGCGAACGCGGTAATATCACAGAATATACAGAATGGATAATTGAAGACTCAATTCCACAAAAATATTTACTTTATTTTGGTAAATACGTATTTCGGTAACAAAGTTACCATCTTCAGTACACAATATCGACTTATTCGAGAGTCGTTATTGTGTACTGAAGATGGTAACTTTGTTACCGAAATACGTATTTACCAAAATAAAGTAAATATTTTTGTGGAATTGAGTCTTCAATTATTATTAGAAAAATACCACAAGTACTCAAAATATAAACATACAGAATGGAATCTCCCAGGCATATTGAAAATTTCTAAATTCTCAAAATTCAACAGTGTATGAAATTCCCATTATTCTATGGTATTTGGTCATACTGATAATCAAGCATGGTGTTGTGATATCAACATAGATATATAAAATGTCTATGGATATCAGCATTTCTAATGTAAACATGTCTAGAAATATATTGGTCATTACATGAAAACCCACTATATTTCTGAGACAGTGTGACCAAAAATGTTTGAAAACAAGGAAATAGGTATTACATTTCTTGTACCCCTGATGAATTTATAGTATGGCCGACCTTTTTTCGGGCGGCCATAAGAACCCACGTAATTTTCGTCGAGATTCCCTTCTGTATATTCTGTGGTAATATCGCGTAGGTACGGGACTATATTATATTATGTACGAGACTAAAATATTATCACATATAGGTGTCTAATGCTACGACGGTATCATATGTATACAATGCGCGAATTTCCGCAGTATAATATGTGGCGCGAAACGATTATAAAACAAAATTTAAGCAAGCGATTGCCAAAATCCTCGTTGTTGTAAGTCGAACTATAAAAAATATTTCACTATCTTCGGGCGAAAAAGTAATCAAACGGGCAAACATCGTCCAGATATACGTATCTCGGTCAGCAACAAAGTATATTGTTATTGTTATTTTAAATTTGAGAGCAAAGACGAATCGTTGTAGTCGAAAGACGATTCTGAGCAAATATGACGGTATGATATTAAAAATATAATAATAAGTAACGGTGACAATTTTATCTGTCATTTCCCCTATATTCGTAAAATATTACCGTCAAAATGTAGTATTTTTTTACACTCAGTTTACAAGAAACTATTTGAAAAATCAAAAAAAAATAATAATAATAATAAAAATACTTCCTTTATAAAGCACTAACTAAAACGAATTCGCTATCATAAACTTTTATTTTAGTCTTTCTTTTAAAAAAAAAAAAATGTCTTACGCATCATCACATCGAAGATATTAAATATTAATTTTATTAATCAAAATCAAAGCTATATCCGGCATAACTGATTTTTTTTTTTAGCTAATTTTCCATTTTCGAGACGACTTCTTAATTGTTAGGGGAATATTTTATGCCAATAACTTTTTTTTCCTTTCTCGTTCTTATAGTTTTCTAAATAATATGGTCACCCTACTGAAAACTACTGTATTAAATTTTCCTGTGACATATGAAACACGTTGTGTAAAATCCATTTTTTCATAAAGTACAAAATTAAAAACTGATAATTGCCGATTGAAGTCATACATATTAATTTAAAAGTGAATATTTCTAGCAAAATATATTGGTTTTTTTTTCATCCTTTCAAGTTTCAATAACTACCAAAAATCTAAAATTGTACCTATGTAGAAAGTCCACGTGTAGAAAATTTATATAAAAATAAATTTCAAAATAAATATATAGCTTTACAGTCTATATAACCCATAACTCGAACGCATTTAACGATTGAACAACATCCAACATCTGTATTAATAAAAAACACCAAAAAATGCACAAACCATATGTTTCCATTGGGCACCCGAAACTCGAAACCCGAATAAATGATTTTGGTGAAAAGCTCTAATCGAATGTGACTTATAAGTAGGTACGATTTTCGTAAGTCAGTTGCGTATCGTTTTATTTTTGGGTCGTTTGTGTATTGCGTCATTTACCTACTTCTAAAATATGTTGGTGGTTGGCGTATCATAGTAGGTATGAATGTTTAGAAAGTTCGCATAAAAATCGAATTCGTGCGTATAATATTCTACATACATTCATACCTGTACTTAAATCCAATATAATATTATTATGTAACCACGAGGATCGGTGTACTCGGCTATGTATACCTACTATATAACCTACAAAGATAGGCAGATTAATGACAACAATTTACTTAAACTGAACTAACGAGAAATCCTGCAGATAATACGTTAAGTTATAAGATAAATAGAAAAAATATATTAACCTAACTCAGTTTAAAATAATAGTCAATTATTTTTATTCTTATATAGGTAAAAATGTGGATTCTAATCTTTATATTATTCAACATAGGATAATAATATTTTGCCTATACTAAACTTTTCAAAATATAAAGTAGATACCAACCGATATTATTGTTGAATATTACAACGCGCAAACGATGAATATATTTTAGAAGCCAATAAATGGACAATAAGCAAACGAAAACCCTAACGTTTCAGTATATAAAAATATCTATCAACGTCCAGTTAAAAATACGGCTTGAAAACGAATAAAATATTTCGATGTTGATTACCAGTATTACTTTTTTTTATGTTACCTATTCATTTTATTTTTAAAAACCATTATAAGAAATTTTCAATTCAGTTTTTTTTATTTTCGAATAAAAATCTCATGATTTTAAACATTATGGTTTCAGTTTTGAATTTTTATACCAGTTCTTTACATTTTTCATTTTGATTTAATCTATAAAAATATTATAAGGATTTAAGGATATAATGTGATTAAACTTATGTTTAGAAACCAAATTTGAAGAAAAAATAAATTTTCCACTCATTTGTTCCTTGATGTATGTGAAAATTACTCATGTTATCTATAATTTCGTTTATTATCAAGAGCTAAGATTATCCGGCATTGTATGGTAATTGTGCGATAAAGTTTTGAAACGTGATTTCCTAGGTTAGGACTATTTGCGTGATGGAGTGTTTCTAGTATTTAAGTAGTAATTTTAGTAATTTTAGGTTAGTAGTAATTTTTCAGTAATGCATTAACCAAAGCTTTCACGGCCTAATCTTTTCAGGTATATACTTAAATCATTCGAGAGCCATTCAATGTAGCAGATTATAGATAGCGCTTTGGTTCCCAAAATCCACCACTATGAAATTACAGTATTAAAACCTGATCACAAATATTCTGATAATAGAGTATATTTTAAATTAAAAAATTAAAAGATAAATTAAATTCAAACAATTTATTACTCTTATAAAACTTAAAATAAATATATATTATAAAAAATAACAATATATATATATATATAAGTAAAATTAATATATATTATAAAAAATAAATATTTTCCCAGAGTATTCAAGAAAGATTATAAGTAACAATTAGTTTCGTCATCATCAAATAACAACATACATTTGTAACCTACGGTTGAAATTAGTTGTCACTTATAATCTTTTTTGAATAAACTGGGCAAATTTTCTTTTTTTATTCATTATTTTTTTATAATATTTATTTATTTTTATTGAAAATAGAGTTGTTTTTCTTCAATAATACCATTTTTTGCTTACTACATCTTGTCTGATAATGCCCATAAGTAAATTACTAAAAACTAAACTTGATATTTTATAGGTATTCATCTAAATGCATATTTATATTTAAATAAAAATATTTAGTCAATTGTTGCAAAATTTCCATGTATACATTTTATTATCAAAAATTAGTAATCAACCTATGTTTAATAATGATTATTATTAAGTAGACAAACATCATATAGGTATATAATATATACCGTTCAGTGGTACAATATTTGTAATTAGCGATTGTTTCATTTGCAGTAGATATACAATAATATATGACTGGTGATAAAATAACATAATATAATATTAAGTAGTTGGTTAATAAATGTGTTAAGTATATAACGTCTAATATAATAATTTCAACTTCATTTTGGCATAAACAACACCATAATAGTATTGTGTTTATTTAAATGTATGTATTGCAAATAAATATCTAAATATTATTATTTAAACATTCGAAAAATATAAAAATATACTCGCAACATCAGACGGTTTTTGTAGTAATTTTAAGGTAAGATAATTATTATTATTTTCTTATGTTCCCATTGAATTTTATTGGACAAGTTGTTCTTTTTTAACATAACAACATGTGTAAATAATAATCTAAAAACGATTTATAAATATGCTTTAACTCTACAGACGTTTTATTGTTATTATTATTATTATTATTATTATTATTATTATTATTATTACTAACATATTGTTTTTAATATATAATAATATGTTTTTCTATAAATATACAATATACACACAATTATCTGTATAATTTATAAATCATTGTTCAATTACTTCTGATATTTATTGTTAAACAATTAAATTTTAACTATAGCTGATGTCTTGTAATTTTCGAACATCAATAGGTTCCATTACAGTATGATTCAAATTCATAAACAATTTATGTAAATTAAACCTATTGAAACATTACAATAAACTAATTGAATTATTTCGTATATTCAATGTTATTTTATTGACATATTTTCGAAAATAATTTACATATTTGTACAATTATCAATCCGTTTTAACTCAGTATTTAATTAAATTCCAAATCGTTAAAAAAATTATTAAAAACTTTTTTTAAATATATTAAATATACATTTTTTAAAGTAGGTAAGTATACAAACCATAAAAATATATAAATTTATAGACTTCTGGATAGTTTTTCATAATTTAAATTTGAGAAAATATGTTATAACCTCTAAAAAGTACAGAAATAATTTTAATTTCACAACGATTGGTCAAATGCAGTTGATTTATGTATATTCATTATCGTAAATTTACGAATTTATGGTTAATCCATCGGATACTTGAACGATTTTAATTTAATTAACGAACTTAATTTGAAATTCCAATTTAAAATGTTTTTTTTTCCAAAAATTTTAACAATTTGTAGGTTTATTAAAATAATATTTTTATTTTATGAAATTATTTTTTTAAATGAGTGAAGTATCTATAAAATAATGAAAATTTAAATTTTCTATTAGGCCAAATTTATATAATATATTATTATATAAGATAAATTTTAAATTGACACTGAAAAATATAACTTGTTTATTATAAACTTAACTTTATATATTCTTGGTTTTGAATTTAAAAGGTTAAAACTGTGCATAGTCTTATTTTCAAAATTTAAATTGTATAATTAAAAAATATTTATTACATTGCCATTTTTCTGAGGAAAATTTTTGAAATACTGAGAAAAGTTTATATTCTATATTAAATATACGGTGATTTTATAATTAATATTAAAAAACAGAACTTAGTTAATATACACCATTCATATTGTCTTAAAATATTATTTATTATAAAAAAAAAGGAGTATTCGTAAAAAATGTCTTCTACTCTTAAAATTCTCCCAATATTAAATACTTTAATCGATATACATTATATTTTAAGCATGTATGTATTAGTTTTTTAGTAAACATTACCTATCTCTATGTTCAATATTCTCAATGTCTTATACATTAATTTTTTATATCCCTTAACGAGTATCTTGTGATGACATTATTAACTTTTTTTTATTATGAGGACCCCTCTTATCTATATAAATTATTATTTTCAGGTATTTTCGTTTTAAAAATATTTATGTGCTGTTAGAAGTGATAAATCAAAATAAACTTTTAAACCAGTAGTTTCTTGGTTTTCCAATTTCAATTATAAGAAAATACTATTATAATAGCCTTGAATTGTAAATATAAATCTTAATATATTATAAATTTAACTAAACTAAAAAATACTAAATTTATACAATAACTTTAGTATATAAATGATCATATCTAAGACATTACTTCTCTGGATGCCTATCGTCTGGTTAAAAAAAAATTATAATTTAAAAATAAAAGTGGGGTTAGAACGTTCAAATCAATTTTTATTTTTTGTGTAGTGATTAATATTATAAAAAGAGATCAGAATTATTTGTCAGAAGTCCACTTAATATTACCTATCCACGGTTTTCCGTCAACATTTTATCAAAATTTGTTTAATATTACTTATTTAAATTAATTTCAAATTTTCATGAGTAATACATTTTTGTGTAAATAAAGCCAAAAGTTTGAAAAACCTAACTAAAAATATAAACTTTTTAGCAAATTAACATATGGAAATAAAAAGGATCGTAAAAAAAATAAAATTGACTATATACATTATTTTTTTGGATTTATACTTTATAATAAATTACTATAATTTATTAATTAATTTTAAATGTATAATCTAAATTAGATTAAATGGTTATTGACATTAATATCTATAATGTATAATACAACTCTTTGTTCTTCTTAATAGTAAATATTGAGTTTGAATCAAAGTGATCAATAATGGCTTACAGCATCATGAACAGCACACAAAGTGAAGTTCTTTTACAGTATTTATATAAGGATCTAAAGTATGGTAAGTTTTTAAAATTAAAATACTATTAGTTCATGTTACTCAGATACCGATGTTAACATACTTTCCTAATTTATTATTATTATTTTTTTTAACTTAATTACATTTAGAAAAACTGATTTTAGTATTTATCGGTTCAACCAAACTTTACGGTTTCATTTCATAAAAATTTCGTTTCACCATTTATCTTTTGGATAAAATATACCTAATTATGCCTAAAATATCAACACGACATACTTATAGGATGATTTTTTTTTAACTCAAGATATTAATTTTCTTGATTAATTTCAGTGATTTATAATTTTTCTTATATTTTTGGCTTCGATAATTTATTCGTTTTTATAATTTTTGAAACATCAACCCATTTTTGACTTGATTCTCCGACTGAGTATAATATTTGATGAAACTAAAACAAACTAAAATCATAACACTTTAGTAACTTTTGTCTAAAATATGTATAATACTATTTAAATCGATAAATGTATTTATTGACGTGCATTATAATTCAAATAATAATTTGTATTTAATAATATCTTTATATAGACAGTTCAATCGACTCGTGGCTATTTGTCAGTTCGCCATGGCCAGTAAGCACTATTTTAGCAGCCTATACAATGTTTATATTCAAACTTGGTCCAAAATTAATGAAAAATCGCGGGCCAATTAACATTAAATACATAATGATATTCTACAACTTAATGCAGATCCTATTCAACGGTTATATTTTATCATACGTAAGTTTAAATGTTAATGAAAAAAATATTTAATTAGAAAATTGTACTAAATACAAGACGGAATTTTGTGCAAGTCGTGGAGCGGTGAATTACTATTGTGGTAAATGTCAATATTTTAAACATAAAATGCAACATAATAGTGTCAATTAGGTACCTCTATCTACATGTTTATAATTTAAGAAATTAAAAATATAAAACTGAAATTACTAAATATTTACCGACGAAATATTAAAATATTGGGTACTTACAAAAATGTCAAAAGTAAAAAATCGATTAAAAATTAATTTCTTGAGAAATCCAAATATGTTTTCAAAATCCATATAGGATTACAGTATAAATTACTGCGATGGACAAAACATGACCACTTTGTAGTTAAATTTAGAAGAAATTCAAGAACCGGTAACGACGCACATACCTGCCTTATACCACGTTATCGGTGGCACTAATATGGTAATATTCGGTTTGCGGGTAGTGGGTTTACATGCTCGAATATTCGAGTACACACACGGCATTTTAATATTATTCCAAAATTGCCTATATCGCTAATTAACTCTTTAAACTCGTCCACAGAGAGACGCCTTAAAAAGTATTTAAATAATTTTCCAAAAAAAAATAAGCATTCATATATATAATATATTTACAAAAATGTACCTATTCAAATGAAAATGAACTTATTTAATAACTTTTGAAATTATTATATATTTGCAATATGTCTTCAATATTTGATAACCTCGCAAAAACATGCTTTATTTATGTAATTTTGAAACTGTGTAATTGTATATTGAATTTATTATAATAGTGTTTGAATAGTGTTATAATTAGGATATAATTAGGATATAATTAGGATTTGTGTATTTATATTTTCTGAAATTACTGCATATCAACAACGGATGTTTTTTTCACCTTCGTACACCGATTTTTGAAACGGGTTCTACTGTACTCCTAAAAAATATTGATTTGGAAAAATAATAATTGAAATTTTCATTTCAGCTCTTCATAACGCCAGAAGCACCTAGCTATTTGTGGAACTATTCATGTCATCCCGATACAACGGGCACCAATAGGCACATATCAATCGAGGTGAGATTATATTAATCACTAAAAGCCGAATATATATTGTAAAATATACATTATTCATTACCAAACATATTGTAACTATGTACACTTTATATCTAGATATATATTCATTCATTCATATATAAAGTTTTGATTAATTTTATGTAAAAAAAAAAAGAATTCATTTTATTTAAAATAATTCATTATATTTTTGATTTTGAGCGAAAAATAAACATTTAAATTTTCTCTCAGGCATTTTTTAGATAATCGTAAATATAAAAATATTTAGTAAACCTTCGCCAAAAATCATTTTTCATTACTAGTTCTAAATGTTTTATACAAATACAACATTAAGACGACATATCATGTCAACAATCAATATATCAACGATACCATTCTATGCAATACATCAAATGTGGCGTGAACGTTAAAATTTTTAAAATAGAGCTAAAATACCTATAATTAATTTTTTTTAAATAATATTAACTAATATAATAGTTAAGTAATAATAAAAAAAAATAACGTAGCGTTTTTGAAAATCTCTTCTTAAATAAAATCGTCTTAAAGTTTCCTTTTTGTTAATGACCGTCACTTTTTTGTAAACAATATTTTACTAAATGGCTAAGTATGTCATTTTGTAGAAAATATTTTCCTTTTCATAATGGGTTATAGGCAAAATTGGAAAACCCCAAGTTTTTTAAAATAATACCTAACCCAGTTAGATAAAATTGTTTTTATTCTATAAGCCCGAAAAATCCTAATATTACCCTGAGTTTTTAAGAAAATTCTATAGGTGAGTTTTAATTGGTTTTAGTTTAAAAAAACCATTTTAACCCACTACTCAAAATGGGTTTTAATAGGATGTTTTTTATTTTTAAACCCACTTCTACCCAATAAAAATATTTTTATTTTTACCCCTATATTGATTACACTGTATTTTATAACCATGCTATCAACTCGTGATATCAAACTATCAATTATTTTCGCATTTTTATTGTTAGAATTTATTGCATGTTGACTGTTGATGTGTAATTAGTTTAAAAAAATGTTTTTAGTTTATTGTTACTAGTATAATTTAATATAATAAATTATATTATACTATAGAATAATAATATAATTTGTATTAACTTTGGTACCTATATTAATAATAATACCTATATAATATTATTATTATTATTACCAAACACTTATGAATATTTCTATAGTTGTTTTCATAGTTCATCGAATTTTTAATTTTCTAAAATGAATTTTAATACTTACTATTCGGTGGAAAAAATTCAATATATTTTATTTAACCATAATCAAATGTTTTAATTTTTCTAAGTTGGGGTATTAGGTTTTTTAGGTGGGTTTTTTCAAGCCAACCCTGGTTATAGGTGTTTTAGCTTTATTTTTTTAAAATAGTCACCACATTCATTGTTTTGTGTAGCGCAATTTTGCTATATTGTTCATTAGTAAGACAGGAACAACAAATTCACGTATCACATCCTAATCTGACAAAGCTTCACTCGTATTAGCTTTCCCGGTCTAACCAACTGATAACATAGAAAATACCTATACCTACGTTCGAAATTCTCATTAAAATTTCGTCAATTTTAATATAAGAGTAAATTTTCTTATTTAAAAATGTATATAAGAGACTATTATTTATTCCGTAGCATCATCTTTTTTCTAAAATTTAATTGCATTGAGAAATATATCTATTTAAATAATTGGAGTTTATAAATAGTTTACATACATTCATTTAATATATTTTATTCGTAATTTTAACAAAAATGATCCTACAATATAGATAATAATCTAGTCTATAAGTTTGGTAATATGTAAATTTACTCTAATATTAGAATTGACGAAGTTGTAATAATAATGCCGAACGTATATTTCCTATATTGTCAGTTGGTTAGATAAAGAAAGCAAATTCGGGTATAGCATCCTCTTAACTCATTAAATTATTTATTTAAGCTATTTAATTGTTTGTATTTCAATTATTAATGGGCTTAATAATATTGTTTTTAGCTTAAAATTATCGTCATAAAACATACAAAAAAGGTGTATAAAATATGGTCTTGAAAATATTTCGAAGAATTTTAATTTAGAAACCTTTTCCGCTGTAGTCCACTAGTCCAGATAAATATTGATTATTTTAAAATGCTATATTATGTAATATTTTATCATTTTAATCACATTAATCGAAAGTAGTTTTATTGAATTTAATGTATCCTTGTTGATCGATGGTCTCGAAATGTTTTTCTTTATATTTGAGTTCATTTACTGTTTTAAGATCGTTATTATAATGAAATTGGTATAATTATTATCGTTGTACAAATGTGGTGACGGCTATATAATATACAACCAATAAACATGACATAAACACGATCGAAATTGTTTATATGGTATTAAATATGATTAATTGTATGAGCCATTAACGAATTATTATTAATAATACTTATGGTTTATTTGTTTCAGATACACAAAGTTTCGTGGTATTTTTCCGTATCGAAAATCATAGATTTATTTGACACTGTAAGTGAAAATAGAATATAATTTGAAATTCATGGATTGAAACCGATTAAAACTATTCGGTTATAATCGGCTTACCTGAAATTCAGTTCCCAAAAATAATTTTGAGGTCAAAACCGATTCCCATAATCTTACATAATATAAAGAACCTTTGAGCCTTGATTCACTCTTTTTTTTTTTTTTTAAATAGGTTTCAATCCCGAGTTTTACTTTTAAAATTACATATTCGTAACGAAATAATTTATTTTAAATATTTTTTTATTAATTACAATGAATTTTTATCATTTTTTTTTTTTTAGGTATTTTTTGTTTTGAGAAAAAAACAATCGCATATTTCGTTTTTACACGTTTACCATCACATTAATATGGTAATCACGTGTTTTGCTTGTCTGAGGTTTATCAAAAGTAAGAATTATATATTATATTTTAAAAATAATTTTGTGTGTTTAAGTATATACAACTAACTGAAACCAATATGAAACCATAATCTAAATATTACGCCCTAATATTGTCATCTTAGTCATTATTAATTTAAAATTATTAAATCTTGGTATACCTACTACAGTTTAAATTATTTTAGTTTGCTTTACTTTTCAAGATTCCCATCTAGTTACCTCTTTCCAATTGCGTTAGATTTCTAGTTTTCTATACTCACGTGATTATTTTATAAAATAGATTACAAAAAAAACTCGTATTTAGGTAAATTGTGTATGAAATTGAATTGTGGGCGAGAGGGGTGCTGGTCAGATAGACACAACTAGAATATAAAATTATACGGCAATGCAGCGAAAATGGACGACGGCAAATCTGGAACGGACCAATAAAAATATAATAGTTACAAAAATAAAAATAAATGAAACGAGATGATACAAAAATAATTATAATAAATACTAAATAAATAAAAATCATAATTTTATAATTTTACAGCAACTATATTAAATTCCTCACATATAATCATTAAAGATTCGTTTTTTTATTTTTAAAAATATTTGCATTATTTCCGTGTGAACTCTGACAGGATAGACTTGATATTTTGTAATTTACCAATGAAATCTTTATATCTTATAAATATCATCTTATAAATAAGATGCATTGATAAATAAGAAGAATGATTTGTATATCAGTATTTATTTGTATTTTGTAATGACGATGATTTCCATTGGTAAAAACGGTCTCAGTAGATAATAATTTAGGAGTTTAATAGATAGAATTTCATTTGGTAGAGAAGATTAAAGGGTGCGCATAGCAAAAGTTTGAATAACGTTGGATTGAATCATTTTATTTTTGAAACATTTGTTTTAATCGATAATCATATTGATTCATACATTCATTATTTATGAACCCACACGTTTTGAAATTGTATTTTTTTTAAATTGCTTTGATACTATAAAAATAACATTATGTTAAATGAATCGACTACCGGTACTTACAAAATATCAATGTAATGTTCTCACGTATAGTCGGATCGCATAAGAAACGCACGCATTTTTAAAATTTGGCGCTTCAAATAAGATTAATGCCTATAAACTGAACTTTTGCTGGATTTCCAAAAAAAATCATGAGAAATAATGATGGGCGTGAGGGTTTGGAAGACAAAAAAAAATCCACTTAAAATTTGTCATATTCTTTTCATTAACCCGTCAATACATGTATGAATGTATTATTTTATACAAAAAATTGATTATTTTATTAAGTTTTTAAGATTATTTTATTTATTAAGTGTATAATTTACAGGTGAAAATGTTGCTACCGCCGGCATCATTGTTAATTCGTTCGTTCACGTAGTCATGTACAGTTACTATTTCCTCACAGCTCTCGGACCAAGTATCCAAAAGTATTTGTGGTGGAAGAAATACCTGACTCGTGTACAGATTGTGAGTATAAACATTGGTATTTATTATAAATCTAATCTAACATCATAACCTTTATTACCCAATCTAACCTCACCGGGTAAATTAATATTACACGGTCTTTGGAGAAATATATGTGTCATTATGAATAACTTGAATTTTTTAATAACTTTTAAATTTTCAGATCCAATTTGTATTCGGCATAACGTACTGTATGAGCCTGATGGCATTCGACTGCACCTATCCTAAAATATTCGTTGTTTACATATTAGCCGACATAATCTTATTCCTTTACATGTTTACGAGATTCTACATAAATACATACAAACAAAAAGATAAGATTCAATGAACACTAAAAACTAAAAAAATATTTTTAAGTGTTTTTGTATGTATACAATTTATGTATAATATAGGTAATATATTATAATATATAAATTTAAGATTTTAAAATTGTCATATAATCAATATGTAAATATAGACATACGCGTAGATATAATATAATATTATATTCATTACTAATAATAAAATAATATTATATTGATGATTGTTATTAATATGCAAAAACTAAAATAATGTATATTTTTTATAAAATTAAAATAAATTTTTATGATCAATTAGATTTTGTACAAAAATGTTGAATGTTTTATGTTTTATTATTATGTAGAACTATTAGGTTAAAAGATATATATTTTATAATTACATTTTACGAAATTATTTCAGTGGATCAATTGGGGAGATAGAGGACTGAGTATCCCTTCTACTTTTTCAAATTTTTGAGCATACCTCTACAATGATATTTTAAAGAGAAACACAGAGAATAATATTTGATATTTCACTTTTCATTGAAAAAATACATTTTCCTTAATTATATATATGCTTCAAATTATAGAAAAATAAAATATATAAATAATACTATTTTTTACTTTGACCTTTAGACAATCTTAGACAGCCTTCAAAAATCATTATCTGATTACAAGTTACAAGTTTACAACAACAAAACTATTAACCATGTACACGTTACACGTTTTGAAGTCGATGGTCATTTTATACGTTATGCCGTCTCTTAAATTAATGTGACGTATGCGATCATGATAATGCAAGCACAGTTGGTGCATGTCTATACGCAGGACATTAGAGCAACACCTTATCATTTTGTTGTTATCGCCCACAAATTTAATTGGCAATTCCTCTTTCAAGTGAAAACCTGTATTTAAATAGGTACCTAATTTGTTTTCTGCCAATATGATGTACAAACATTTTTAAATTGTTGGTTTATAATTTTAAATATGTTAACGTTTTATGTTAACGACAATATGTATACCTATTTGAATTTTGAATAAATTACCACAATGTTTTTTTGACTTAATTATACCAAAAGCAAAAAAAAAGTTAAAAATAACTGTTTTGAAAATTTATCAAAATTATATATTATTCATTTAATGCAAGTTTTACTAGGTTTAATTGATTCATGCAATAATTTTTACAAACTCCTAAAATAATTAGTATTGTCCATCGCTATTTCGATAAAACGATAAAATTAAATTTTAGTTTAAAAAAATGTTTTTAGTTTATTGTTACTAGTATAATTTAATATAATAAATTATATTATACTATAGAATAATAATATAATTTGTATTAACTTTGGTACCTATATTAATAATAATACCTATATAATATTATTATTATTATTACCAAACACTTATGAATATTTCTATAGTTGTTTTCATAGTTCATCGAATTTTTAATTTTCTAAAATGAATTTTAATACTTACTATTCGGTGGAAAAAATTCAATATATTTTATTTAACCATAATCAAATGTTTTAATTTTTCTAAGTTGGGGTATTAGGTTTTTTAGGTGGGTTTTTTCAAGCCAACCCTGGTTATAGGTGTTTTAGCTTTATTTTTTTAAAATAGTCACCACATTCATTGTTTTGTGTAGCGCAATTTTGCTATATTGTTCATTAGTAAGACAGGAACAACAAATTCACGTATCACATCCTAATCTGACAAAGCTTCACTCGTATTAGCTTTCCCGGTCTAACCAACTGATAACATAGAAAATACCTATACCTACGTTCGAAATTCTCATTAAAATTTCGTCAATTTTAATATAAGAGTAAATTTTCTTATTTAAAAATGTATATAAGAGACTATTATTTATTCCGTAGCATCATCTTTTTTCCAAATTTTAATCATCATAAAATATTAATTATAAATCATTAATTTGCAATAAACAAACACTATTATTTCGTGGAATATATAAGATATATTTGTATATCATATTGGATAAAAGCCTTTTCTGATTTTCCCAGCAGATTTCTTTAGTGTAAATAAAAACTACCAAAAATAGTGGTAAATTGTTATAAGTCGAAAAGTAAAGTATTACTAGAATCGTTTTATTGAAAAAAAAAAAAAAATTATCATTGGTTTAAAATTCAATATATTCATCACCAGTATCCTATCCGACGAGAAAAGTACTATTCTACCCTCTAATGACAGACTTTTGATTTTTGTTTATTGTTCTTTTTTTTTCATTTAAATTGTAATAAAAATGTATCGTTTTGTTAGAACTTCTAAACGAGATCCTTGTCTTAAAATATATGTAATAGTATTTTCTTTGTACTATTATACTTACATTTTTCAAATATATTATTTAAAAAAAATATTTTACATATTTTAAATACTTTTATTTTCCATTTTTTTTTTTACGATTGTAATATTTTAATCAAAGAACATTGTAGTAAAAAATAACGAAAAACGTGCGATTACATTTTACAATAAACAAAACCAACGATCCATGCATAGTTCGGTCAAATGAACCGACCGGGAATTCGAACTAATTTTTGGGCGGTAATTTATTCCCAAATATCAATTACATATTTCAGACATGTTGTTATAAAACTGTATAAAAATATTAAAATGGATATAATATATGTGTACTGTGTATAATATTTGTTTTTTATGTTAGTTGTATTTTCAAAACATTTTGATAATATATCCATGGAATATCATTATATCAAAACTGAAATTTATAAAAAATATTCCTTTAATGACATAGACACCTATTAAGAAAGACATTTCGGAAATTTGACCTTTAAGAGAGGGCAAGTGGGGAAGTGGGTTTCAGTTTTTATTCATCGCCCAACCTACACTACTGGTCATGGAAACCTGATCTTTTTAGAGAATATTTCTTTAATGACGTATAAAGACTCATTATAAGAAAGAATATTTTAAAATTCAACTTTTAAGGTGGTTGATTTGGAAATTAGGTATCAATTTTTACTCAAAGTCTAGACTATAATATACTAGGAACCGGGACATAAGTGTGCCTCCTGTAATAACTGTATTACAGATTACAATATAATTATCACAATACTAAAGTACTTAAGGGATTAAAAAATATTTACCAGTTTAAAATTCATCAAGCAGATTTGCGTATTATTTAATTGAATTTTCAGTACATCTTTTCTTTTTAATGATCGGAGTCAAGACAAGAGTCTTGTAAATCCGAACAAACGTTCATTTTAACTTTCGGAAATCCATAAAATTATTATTAGATTTATTCACATAACCAAACACAGAACATAAAGTTGGCATTTTAAATGAAATGAATATAAAAATATACAAATAATTAATATTAAGCTGAATGTTTAATTTTTTTTCTGAACTACCAGTGGGTGATAAGGAATAATTAATAATAAAGTCGAACTGATCAATATGTATTTGTATCGTACGTGATAAATATCTGTCCTATTTGTTTTCATGATACCTAGTATAACTACTTATGTATTCTACTACTTCTCCTTGAATTAAAAATTCCGCACCACGTTCAAATTTAATTTTGCATATTCTTTTAAGCTATAAATAAAACAGCTAAATGACATGTTTAAATATATTTATTTCAGCAATAATTTTTTCAAATTAAAATTTTTTAAATATTTTTTGAACATGAATAAAACACATATCTGAAATATTTAAGTACATGTTATCACAGTGTTTTTCAAAAAATAATTTCACAATATATTTAAATCATGTGATTTAAAATATTGTATTAGACATATATTTAACACATGACTGAAATATTAAATTTTCAATATTTGTTTATAAAATATTTTCAACACGATACCATATTGTTTTTTATTTTTAAAAATATGATTAAAAACATATTTCAACATTTTTATATATGTGTGTGAAGTTAACCACCCAACTTTGTCCAATGGATTTCGGACTAGTGTCAAATATTTGGCAACTAATTGCAACCGAGTTGAAAAAATGTGCAATCGACGCGTTTGTGGCGAAAAATCCATTTTTATTCACATGTTCCGATTATTGCTGTTTGAGTTGAACCTTCGGTCCATGCACGATTCGGTCCGTTAAGGTACTTACGTTTTCCTTTGCAACTACGATTCAAAATACCGAGTGAAAGATCGCTTTTGCGTTGTTATAATAATAAATATAGCATAAAAAAAACTATTGACAATCGTTCATTAATGAATAAAATCATATTGTTTTCACTAGTTGTTTGTGATGCTAACGCGATATGACTGCTCGATGAGCAATCTCAATTTAACTCAAGGACCGCGAATGCTCAAAATTAATCAATTATATTTAATTTACATTGTATCAGTAGCCGCGAGATCTAAGATCGAAAGCAAAAACGTACCTTTGGATAGACAGACCGGGAACTATCTACAGTTCAAATACAGTTCAAAATCGAGGTATGCACTTCGTATAAATTCCACTGTCATATGTGAACCGATCTAAAATACCCACTAAATGCTACTCGAATCATTTTTGTCAACTTGGAACTATCGTAGGCAGATAAAATAAAAAACGAATTCTAGCTGACAATATTATCTATTGCCTTATCGGACGGTTTTTTTGATCATATTAATAGTTATTTGAAAACTCATAAAACGTGTAAAAATGAAAATATGAAAAATCGGGTCTAGGACATCTCGCCGCCACCGTTTCGCCGCCGGACACTTCGCCGCCACAACCAATATTAATTTATAACATTTTAAAAATGTAAAAAAAAAAATATTATCGACCTTTATTATTATGTTACCATCGACCTATTGTCCTCCACCCCACCATTTCGTTGCATTTTTTCAACCTTTTCGCCATTAGCACACAATACTATACGCCTATACCTACCTGACGCCATAAGAGGCTGACGCTGAACATTTTCTCGATAGAGGCTAGAGTTGATATCTTATTACTATTTACTTATTACATATAATATGAAATAATATAATATACTATGTTATAGATATTACCTACTAATACTTATAAATATTTGAAAATAACTTATATTAGGTACCTATAAATATTTGAAAATAGAGACTGAATATTATTCTTTACAAAAACATCAAAAACGATGGAGTTATCACAACTTTTAATGGACTCCTTTTACCTAAAAAATTATTTTCAGAAAACTAATTAAACGTAATAATAAAATCACTCAAAATTCACCCAAAATCTAATATTACGACCGACTGATGGTATGTATAAAACAATATAAATACCAATTAGTGATCAGTTATATAATTACTAAATATATATTTTTATTATATTGTATAAATTATTAAATTTCGTATGTATAACTTTCAAAACCAATGCATCATGTAAAATTACTTAATAATGGTACCTTCAAAAAAATACTATAAAATAAAAAAAAAAAACACCATTATTATGTCTTTTGAAATATTATATTTATATACCATCAAATTGTGGAATTAATAAAATTTACTTAGTTAAATTTTATACATTGTGTTTCCTCACATTTATATAGCCAGTTTATTAATGACGATAGATAAATAATTTACAATTGACTATTTTTTACGATTATATTATTATATCTACTCTGCTTTTAAGGCTCATTTTGTAAACGAAAAAAATATTATTCGATATAATAATTAATCGTTGTCAAACTAAAACAAAAAAAAAAAATTGTAAAACATTCGACCTCACATTAGATACTATATAAATAATGAAATATGACAAAATTCGAGTTATTTATAATATTTTAAAACAATTAAAAAAATTTAAAGCCTAAATTAGAATAGAAAAAAAAAATGACAACTACAATTAATATGATAGGTGGGAATACTTTTTAATATATGTTTTCCAATTTATCATTTATTTTGTATTTTGTATTTCTTTGATCGCAATAGTATTCAGTATTCGTTTTGTATTAATACGTTTTATACTTGCATGATTATTATTTTTTATTTTAAAATAAATTTAATACTATCATTTTTTTTTTTTTCACAAATTCATATATTATAGGTATTATTGTACATTCATATAGAAGTTCTTTATTATATATTTGCACATTATTTAACCCGTCATCGGCTCCTATACGATTTTGCATTCTGTTATATTTATGTGAGTTATTGGCAGTCATATTTTATTTTTCTTATTCGAATAACTTACCAACAAAAATCGAGAAATCGCCACGAACGGCCACTAAAGAAAAAAAAGGCATTTACATAGTTTCCTTCAAAATCATTGAAATTGCGCTTGTGGTATAACTGCGCTACTGACATGTGCCAAGACCTAGATATGAACGTACCCCTTTATTCGAAAATTCCGGGGAGAGCTAAAAATCAGAATAAAGGAGCTTAGCCCATACTTACGCCCCCCCCCTAATTACACAGACGTGCACACTTTTATTTAAATATATTATAATTCTGGTGTATTTTAGCATTCCTGGACTTTGGCATATAAAGGTATTAACAGTAGACTACTTTTAAATTACTTTATAAAATAGTAATTAAACTGTAAACATATTTTAGACTTTATTTGTTTAATTTTCTATAATGTAGTTAAAATTTCTTGTAAAGGAATATTTATAATGTAAGTCCTTTAAAAATATGTATAGGTATAAAACATATTGGATAAAATGATATACTACCAAGTAATATAACCATTTAAAAATAGGTATACGGTAGTCAGAAAATAAGCTCAAAATTATCCATTACATCATTTAATCAGTATTAAACCTTTCGAATATCATAACAAATATTTACCACTTGTATAATAATTTATAATGCGATAGAAAATGTTTCCAGGTATAATTTTCTAGATGTTCGAAAGTGTAAATAGATGAATTTATGGGTAACCCTCCGAAATTGTTTAAAATCTTATAAAAATATATAAAATAAATCTTTACCAAATTGAAAAATTTCAAAAAGTAGGTTCAGCTGAGATTCTTGTGGGTTTTAAGAGAATCTTTTAAGAATATTTAAATATATTATCTAAAAGGTTCTATGCCACTATGGCAGTGCCATTTTCCTTGCTACAATTTACAAAACTACAATATTTATCTCAAAACATCCGAATTTATATTAAGTAAATCCCCCAAAATTGTACAGCAAAGAAGAACATAATCATTATTATCAATTCTAAACCGTTTTTATTTAAATTAATATATTAAAGACTTATTTTTCATTTTATTACAATAGAAAACAAAATAATTGCGCCCTGAGCCCCTGATCATTTTTTTACTTAATGTGCCTATTATAATAAAACATTATTTTTAAAAGGTTTTTGTGTGGGTTTTGTGGGTTTTTTCAATGCATTTTTACAAGAATTTTGCGTGTCTTCTCGATTGATTATAACTGTAATTATCATTATTCACACGTAATCGAATCGAAACACAATCAAATTTTTAGTTTTCAGAAATGATTATACCTAATAATAAAATATCTACCATTGATATCCAAAATAGTATATTTAAAATTAAAAATTACAAAATAAATGAATTCAAATCATTTAATACTTGTATAAAAATGAATATAAATAATAAATACTTGTTATAAAAAATAACAATATACAAGTATTTACCTATTACCTAAGTAAAATTAATATATATAATGAAAAAAAAATATGTGCCGAGAATATTCAAAAAAAGATTATAAGTAGGTAACAACTAGTTTCAATCGTAAGTCATCATCAGGTTACAAATAAATAATAATGAAAAAAAAAAAATTCTTTTACTATCTAAACTAGTTGATACTTATAATCATTTTTTAAATACTCTTAGCACAAATTTTTATTCTTTTTTTGTTTTATGATGTATATTTATTTTTATTCAAAATATTATATTTTCTACAATTGAATAAGCCCCGATTTTAGTACCTTGTAGTTTTTTATAATCTATAGTACCCGTCGTTAAGTGATAAAGTAATGAAGTCTTAAGCAATAAAAACAAAAAAAATCCAGCCAGTAGGAGATGGAAGCAGTACCTACACTCATCGGTCAGAATACTGGTGGTGGATATATTTAATTTTTAATCAATGATAAATCGTTTCTTTTAATTACATAATTCAGAGCGAAATATTATTAAATTTAATATCTTAAAAAGTTCCTATAAAAATACCAAACACTAATATTTTTTTTTTGCATATTTTAGATTTTATTTTCGCATATTTGTATGCATAATTTGTTCATTTTAGCTTCTACAACTTCCGAGCTCTGTTAATATATGTGGAAACCAAAAGTATAATAAATATGCTATTGACAGTTTCTATCGATCAATCTATTGTTTTACGAGTTCAACACCGAGTGCCGTGTATTCATTGTGTATTAATATAATAGACGTAATACTATGGTAAACAATATGGTTCAAACGAAAAATATGCCCAGGGAAATGCTAAATATTTTAGTATCAAAACATAAAATACAAACATTTACAGATACGTTGTTGGTGCTGTTAGGCAAGCGATTAACTAAATTTAAAAAAAAATCAAATTCCAAGGGGATGCAATTCACCTATCACCCCCCCCTCACACTCATAACCACCGCTGGGAGAAAGATTAGATAGAACGGTTAGTGAGACACCCCTCATAAGTATAGTACGACGTTTTTTCCCCATGGTGAAGGGCAATGGAAATTCGAAAGAAATTTCCATTTCGTCACTTGGAATCAAATCCGCTACCCCGGAATATCACATGCACACGTAATCGACTTCGCTACCTAATCATTCATATAATAAACTATAGTTGCCAAAAGTGAGCATTAACTAGTTTAATGACCAAATTCATAGACAGCACTAAGTTTTTCCTTAAATATTATTTGGCTAAAAAAAATCTTAGTACCTACATATAATCGGAATATTTTAAATATAAATATTACTTTATAAGCACAGTATCAAAGATATAATATATATTTATCTTCTTATCAGTATGTTTATCTTTATATTATCAAATACTACCTATCATTATCATTTTCAAGTTTTGAACTTCCATGTTTGTTATAACATAAATTAGTTGAATAAATTAATTTATTAAAGAAACTTAAAATATCTCCATTTACTCTCTGGAATAAAAATGAGTAGATATAATTATTAATTAAACTATACTTTATTTATATTTTTAAATAGATAATTATAGGGAATTATTAAGTCTGACATTGAATGAATTCATTATTGTCCACATAGGTCATAGGCATAATTTCCTTTAAACACAATGTTTTTAGGAAATCTAAAATGACAGAAAAACTGCGTATCTGTAAATACCTGGAATTCAATATAATATATACCAAATTAATTCATTAGTAGATAATTAGTATTGATATAATATATAGTAGTAGGCAGGTACCTAAATAATATATTAGGTAGGTATGTAAGGTAGGTTGTTGTATACCTACCGATTATTTATATTTGTGGAATTAGGTTACCTATTCACTATTATTTTAATAAATGAGATTCATACATTTCAAATGGATTTTCTGCATCCCGTATATAGCGTTTAGGTACCTACACAAACCATAATTATCAAACCAATCCATCTAATTGTCTTCAAAATAATCGTAGTCGTTCATGTTTTATAATGTATAACCATAAAATAAATAAATATTATCAATATTATACGTGAAACAACGAAACAAAAAACTTTTTAACAGACACTACAACACCTCAGTACTGTTTAAGTAAGGGTTAAAGATATACCTTAATTATTTCTAAGTATACCAAAATATTAGATTTATTTAAGATTTAATTTTACTATGATTTTTCTCAGGAAAAGCTTAGAAAAATCTTAAAGTGCCATTTATGAATACCAATTTCTTGTTTTAGGCAAAAAAAATATAAGATTTTTCTTAGGATCGTCTATGAATTTGGCCAATAATTGTTAGTCAAGTTAAAAAAAAAACCAAAAACTATTAACTTTAAGAATATTAAAGCGGTCATTTTTAAGAGGTTCTGTATAGGTAATTTTTAGAAAATGTCAAGAAAAATGAAAATATAATAATTGAAAGATGTTTCAAAAATATGCATTTTAAAAATTGATTCCATTACTGTATAGTTTTTTATTGGGGTTATTTTTTTATGAATTTATACAATTATATTGAAAAAAATTATTTTTGCATTTTTCAATTATAACAACTTAAAATTATCATTTTAATATGAAACACTAGAATTAATTATAAATAACAATATTTTTTAGCATCCTACAAAGCCGTTTAGCAATATGTGTATTTAAACACGTTTTATGAGTTATTAAAAACTAATTTTTTTAATTCCTTTAAATAAATATATCTTTAAAAAAAAATTAAATATTAAAAACAGGCTACACCGGGCACTAGATAATGTTGATATCTATAATTTTTTTTTCGTTTTGTAATTCTAAAATGTTCGTAAATTGTTAAAAATGAGAAATACTAACATGAGTTTTTCGTTGAAAATTCTTTGCGCTGACATCCTCTTCACTAATTAAATTACGTAATTAGTTTAAAATTTTCAATTATTATCTTAACTCTTTATAGTTAACTTCCATAATGACCTAATTTCATTAACATATGATAGATAGGAGTGAAGAAATTTTAGCAGTTCGTTTTACGTATTTTAATCTAAAGACGAAATTTAACTATGATAATTATTTATTAATAATTACAAAAAATACATCAGTAGGTAAGTATTTAATATTCAAAACAATTTTAATGTGAAAAATTGATACATTTATTAACAATTTTAAAGTTTCGAATTCAAATTTTTCTAATGAAATAATAAAAAAAAAATCTATTTTTTAATTAAATTAAATTAATATTACTTTTCATTTTATCGTATAAGCTATATTAATTATTATGAGTTTTAGAGTTTAATTATTATAAGAATTTAAATTATTTTTGTTAACTATCTATTAACTTTTAATTGAAAGCTCTTGTACTAAATATTTAACTTAACATTTATCTTCAATTAATCTGTTAATTGTATGTAAAATTTCAAAAAAAAAAAAATTAGTACAATATAGTTCGAAATTTTAATGCCATTTTGTAGATTTTTTACATTTATAATACAATTTATATAATTTATTGTAAATTGTCTCTACTATTTATTATTTATTTAACACCATTTAATTTTTCTGGAAGTTTTATAAAATTTACCTTAAAATATAAAACAAAATTTTTTAAATTATTATAATCAAATATTAAAAAAAAGCCATTATACTCTTATCTACCCGGAAGTGCCATTGTGTATATTTTATGACGTCCTGTACGTTAATGTTTGAAGAAACTTGAACTCGAATTATAATTTCCATTTATTTAAAATTTGATGAAATTTGAATTTCTAAACTTAATAATTGTCCGATAATAATAGGGATTAAAAAAAGTCATAAAAATAAAATTTCTCATCTCTGATTTTAGATTTTATATTATACCTAAATATATATCACATTATAACATGAATGTACTTTAATTTAAAACCTTTTAAACACCACCATAATATATACGTAGTAATTGTTGTGTTGTAATATTGTATAAACATGTAGGTATAAATTACTTTTAAAATGTATTTGAAAATGTTTCAAATGTTCTTAAAATTTCCCATATAGATAATAATAATTTATTTAATAATAAATACAATTTTAAAAATATATTAATTTGTTCAGAAAATTCTCTAAAAAAAAATTTTTTCTTTAATTTTATACTTTATTAATTATTATAAGTTATTTAATTTGTAAATCAAATAAAAATTGTGCATTTTTTTACCATAATTATTTTTGAAATAAAATTTTTTTTTGCACATTTATTGCATATTTTCATGATTTTATATATGGTATATTTTGATACTTCTTAATGCATAAAATTTCACGCTCTTATGATAATCCATCGATTATTTATCAAGCCATCGACTTTTTGTTAGAATAAGGAGTCTTCGAGTAAAGAGCTTTTTAGTAGAAAATTTATTTATGTTGATAAATAAAAAAGATAATTTTTGATTTTCCCAGTTGTTTCCTTTAACTTATAAGAAACCTATTGAAAATAACGGAAGTCTATTATAAAAAAAAATATATATATACCTATAATATATACCTACTATCTTGTCCAAAGACCAAGACTCCACCATCTGCTTATATCTGCATTATCTACAAAATGACGTTTTACATTTTTTAATTGATATTTTTATATTTTTATATAATTATTATATTTTTTATTGGATTTTGGAAATAATTGTGCATATATATGTATATATATGAATACAAGGACGATCAATGGTTTTTACCACATACAATTTATGCCATAATATCAATAGAAATTTAAAATTATTGTTAACACGACATTACTCTCATTAACATCTATTAAAAATTGCATGTTACTTGAGCTCTGACCTATTATTTATTTTATAAACTTAGGAAATTAATTTTACATTTTTGAATTTAAAATTCCATTAATGAAAAAAACGTATTATAGTAATTTAATATAAATTGGTAGGTACCTACCAATTATTAAGGACCTACGTCCTTGCTTTGACAAAAATAATTGCATGTTTTTTAATCGATTGAAAAACATGGCCATAAAATATTAATCACTATCTATAAGTAATAAAATATAGTATTATTTATACAATATAATAAAATCTTTAATTTAAACTATAAAACTATAAAACGTTAGTATACATTTGGATACTTATTAACTTTACGGAGATTGTGAACAAACGAATGAAAAAATGAAAGCGGAAAAATAGTTTTTGAATAATAGCTTATAAATTGAAAATTTGATCTTATATTAATTATTTATTATTATATTTTATTTATTATTATTATACCTTATATTCTTTAAGTTAAATTAATTATTATTTTTTTTTTTTAAATGCCTGGCAATACTTGTCAATATTTCAATTGTGGTAAATCGTCAGCTAAATTTTCCAATTTAAAATTTTACCGATTTCCAAAAGACAGCATATAGATTAGAAACATGGAAAATTAATTCAGTTAAATCTCAATCGTCCTATAAATTTAAAAAAAAAAAATTACAATATTTTAATACTAATTATATTATATAGGAAACATAAAACCATTAACAATAGATGACGATAAACTATACAGCCGTTATTTATGCCAGGAGAACTTTCCACCTAATTCATTTATGAATTTAATTATAAAAAGATTAACACCGTTTGCTATTCCCTATAAATATAATGATATTGACCAACCCACATCAAGTGGTGAGTATTTTAATATAAGTACCTAATATATACAATGATCACATTTTTTTTAAGCAACATTATTTCAGATGAATGACCTTATATCGAAATGGGAATTTGATCAGGATTAAAGGGGGGGGTGTACCAAAACACACATTTTGAGAAAATTTAAGAATTTTTAA
>JAIPRL010005492.1:0-23890 GCA_025469235.1 Pemphigus obesinymphae | reverse complement strand
AGGCTGGTACTGGTCACTTGGTCCCTTAGGCTATCTCCACACCCAAGTACGCAATTTTGTTTTCCCCGCGAACATCCGAGATGGGAAAACTCGCCTATATTCTTTTTAAGACTTCTCATACTTTTTTTGACAAGTTTTATGCCGGCTGTCTACCTGACGCAACCTCAATTAGTCGACTTCTACGACAGGCATGAAGAAACCGTGAAGGTATTCTTAGCCCCCTCCACAGGGGCTAAATAAAAAAATTTTTAGTATAAGTAAAAAGTAGCAACAGTAATTTTACATTCAAATTAATTGCATTAAATGTAATATTATCAAAATATAAATTTGTTTGTACATTACAAATTTCTTTATACTTCTCAAAAATCGAATCACATGAAATATTTTTAAAACTTAAATAACAAATATCAGTATTAATAACCTATATTATGTATGGGCCTCTACATAACCCTATGGTAATCTAAATAAATATTATGAGTGATATGTCCTGAATGATCTCTCCGCCATTATTTATTATTGTTAATAATATATTATAATGTATTTACATTTTTGTCAACAGAAACGTGGCCAAAATCAAAATCTGTCATTATATGCTTGATATCTGTGAGTCTTAAAAAAGGAGACTGTTCCTTCAGAGGTTTTCCTTCATTCTTCTCCTGAAAAAGAAATGAAAAATATTTAGGTAATAATTATTCTACTGTTTAATATCATTACATTAAAAAATATACAAGATTATATCTTAACTCTCACTGTTCCGTGGTCACATTCACTCCCACAAAGTAAATATTTCCCTTGCTGTTATTTAATGTAATTACAATTTTTTCATTATATAATGAACAAAACTTAGTTTATTTATTGTTTTAAAAATGTTATTTTCAGTTAAAGGTGCACACAACATAAGAATTTTTTCTTTTAAAATTATTATTAAATGCTAAATTATAAGTCAGAATTATTAAAAACAATTTGGTTAAGTCCAATATAAAAAAAAATATATGATTTTAGAAGATATTAAGAAATATGTTAAGTGGTATAATAAATAAAGAACGAAATACAAGGAAAAAAAAGTATGCAAACAATCTAGAGATTTTATGAGTATAAAATATGAGGATAGGAGAGTGTTAACAAAAGACAGAGAGGTGATAAACAGATGGAAAATATATTTTAAAGAATAATTAAATAATTAAAAAATGACAGTAGATTGACTTAAGTGGAATTTAGGTATGGTGGATTTAATAATAGAAAAATAAGTATGAAGTGCAGTTAGAAAAATGAAAATTATAAAATCTTTGGAACTAGATGATGTAACAGTAGAAGTATGAAAAGCATTGGGGAGTTTAGGTATAGGACGGCTGACAAAAATTTTTAATAAAATACTAGTTGAAAAGAAAATTTCTGAGGCGTGAAGGAAGAGTTGTGTGCTACCAATATTTAAGGGTAAAGGAGATGTATAGGAATGTGGAAATTATAGTATAATAAAGATAAAAGATAAGAAAGTAAAAAAGAGAAACATTTGTAAGGAGTAATTAATCAGTTTGGGTTTATGTCTGGGAGATCAACAATGAAGTAAATATTTTATATTAGACAGTAAGAGGATTACAGAGGAAAGAAGAAATAGTTGTATATGTTATTTATTAGACTAGAAAAGGCATATGATACAGTTCCTAGAGATTTTGATATGGCCATTAATGAAGAAAGGGTTATGAAAAGTGTATGTAAATGTAACTTAGACATGTATGAAAAGGTGAGTACAAACAAGATTAAGGAGTTTGTATGGGGAAATTGAAAATTTTATAATCAGTGCACCAGAATTCCGATATTTTCTTATTTATTTTCTCAAATCATGGATCAAATAACAAAGAATATACAAAATTAAGTACATGACGTTTTCAGATGATAATAATATCAATTGGTGAGTCTTGAGGAAGTGAATAATAGAATTAGACTGGAAGAGTGGAGAGAAGCTCTCTAGGAGAAATAATTAAGGATTAGTCGGGGTAAAAGAGAATATATAAAGTATGATTTTGGGGAAAGGAACACACAATGAATAGAGAAAAGCAAGTAATGAAGTTGAGAAAGGATGTAGTAATGAGATTGAGGGATTCAAATATTTAGCATCTGTTCTACAGAAGAATGGTGGTTTTGAAGATTATTTGTAGGTGGTAGAAGTGGAGAGAAGAGTCTGGTATTTTATGTGATAGGAGAATCCCAATTAGGTTAAAAGTAGAGGTGGGTCAAATTCAAAATTTAGGTATCAAACCGATACCCGAGACATGAGCTAAATTTTTAGGTTTAATGTCAAACCCAAACCGAACTTAAAACCGAAAACTTAAACAAGCAAATCCATTAGGATAGTTTTGAGGCAAACTCTCAAACCCATTCTTTTTAAACATACTATGGAGTGTGAATACCATACATAATACTATTATTATAATTGGGCCTTGTATTTGAAATATTGTGGATGGATTATTCTAATAGATTGATTTTTAGACATGACTATTATAAAAAAAAAAAAAGATTTTAACATAATCTGTGTTTTGTTTAGTGTTCTTACGATCCCAACCATTCACTCAAATTACCGAATACTCTATATTATATAATATTATATTATACTTTAATAAATTTAATAATAATTTTATGCATTGTCATTACATTATTCAGAACACAAAATATCCAATGCACAATTTAATATGTTAGTCACAATACAAAGACAAAATCTATTAAACAATGTTTTTTTTAATACGATAAGGTTTGATCACTTTTCCCTATTAATTAAATTATACATATAAGATACTGCATTTTTAGCATTATTCACAACTATAAGTGCACAATAATAATTTAATAAATCAGGTCAAAACGTGAAAATAATAAAAACTTTTATAATAGACCTCATAAGCGCTGACTTTTAGTTATTAACACAGAACAAAAATAAAAATAAAAGATCCAGGTGCATAGACTGCAATTTACTGCTCCCAAAAAAAGTTATTCTAGGGGTGGGCGATTGCCTTCTATCCCTCTCTAAATAAAAAATTAAATTATGAAAAATATAGAATTAAGTGGGCTAATGACTTTCTGAAAAAATGTTCACTAAAATTATTTATAATAAAAAAAAATCACCCTGAACATACTACTAATAGGAATTATTCAAATATTTAAATCTTAATATATCTAAATATTTTATTTAAAAAAATGGTGTGTTTTAATTGGTAATGGGTGTGATAAGCCTAAAGTGAAAAGGAGAGAAAGAAAAGCAAATTGGCCAAGCATATGGTTGAAATATACCAGGTTATTACAAATTATCAAATTGTTATCAAATATAAATAAAATAGCGGGCGTAAGGGTGCACCATAGATTAATACCTACTCTATGGGGGTTCACTCATACTGTTAACATACTCAAAACTGTTCTGTATAATCATTGATAATTTTGTAATGTAATCAATAATAAATAGCTCATGAAAATACAACAAAAAAACCCAAGATCTAGTCGTCTAAAATACTGTGTATAGAATGTTAAATTAATAAAATAATAACCACCACTATTTTTAATCGTGCCAACTGGAGATCACCAACTGAGCTGGTAAGTTTTACTTGAAATTTTAATTGGAACAATATGTATTCCCCAATCAGTTACGAGTCAACAACAAGATAAACCTCTAAAATACTTTTCAAAGGTTGGTTCATAATACTTTCCTTCCCAGAGACAATGTCCGTTCAATGGTTTATAATTTTTACTAATAATAATAAACAAATATAGTTGTACATAATATGTAGATATATGTTATCTTCATTCGTAGGTAAAGCTAAAAGTGAAAACGAAATAAATATTAAATAAATTCATGGTTATAATTTAATAATTATTATGATTATATATTATTATAATTTTATCACAATTAAAAATATAGCTTAATGCGCAGGAACATTTAAACCAATGAAAACAGCACCCTTACGCCTGCCATTTCATTTCCTTTACGTGAAAAAATGTCAGAGTGGGGGTATAGCTGCAATAACCTGGTATATTTTAATCATGGCCAGGCGTATAAAATCATATATTCAGGAAGGACTAATACCAGGAATGGTGTAGGAGTGATATTAGATGAAAAAATAAAAAGAAGAGTGTTATAGATGATTAGGAAGTGATAGGACAATTTTGGTGAGAGTAATATTAGAAGATAAAGTATTAAATATAGTAAGTACATATGCTCCACAAATAAGATGTGAGAAAAGTGAGAAAGAAAGTTCTGGCAAAATATGGATGAAGTAATGCAAAAAGTACAAGAAAATGAATATATTATAATTGACGGACATATGAATGAACATGTAAGCTGTGAAAGAATAGATTATGATAGAGTTCATAAAAGGTATGGGTATGGAGGAAAAATAATTGACTTTTCATCAGCATATAAATTAGAAATTGTGAACACTTATTTTAGGAAGAAATAAGAACATTATATAACCTTTAAGAGTGGAGGGAATAAATCATAAATTGAATATTTTATATGGAAGAGAGAAAGTTTAAAACAACATAAGGACTGTGAAAGTGTGACAACACAACATAGAATAATAGTTATGAATATTTGGTGTAGGAAAAATAGGGTATATAAAAAGAAAAAAATAGATAAAGAACCAACAATTTGGTGGTGAAAATGAAAAAGTATTTACAAAAAAACTGATTGAGATAGGGGTGTGGAAAAGGTAGCAGAAGATGTTAAGACGGTTGCTAAGGAAGTCGTAGGCAAGAGTTAAGGTAGTGTGCCAGAGGATAAGCAAAAATTATGGTGGGCAGAAGATAATATTAAAGAAAAAAATAGTTTAATAAATAACAAAAAAACAGAGAAAGAGAGGATTGGGTAAAGTATAAGTTTATCTAAAGCAGCAAAAAATGCAGTGTAAAGCTAAATTAGGGAAATATGATGAGTTGTAAAAAAGGTTAGGAACTAAAGGGGAAAAAGAATTATACAGGCTAGCTAAGAAAAAAGAAAAATAATCCAGGACCTTTAGAAATGTTTGGAGTATAAAAGATGAGGATAAGAGGGTGTTAACAAAGGAAAATGAAGTGATAGAGATGGTAAGAATATTTTGAGGGATTATTAAATGATAAATTTCCGAGAGGCAATTGTTCGAGTAGAGTGGGATTTGGATATGATGGGTTTTAATAAAGAAAGAGGAAGTGTGGAGCGCGATTAGAAAAACGAAAAATAAGAAAGAGGTGGGACCAGATGGACTAAAAGAAGTATGAAAAGTATTAGGAAGTTTAGATATAAAATAACTAACAAAGTTTTTTAATAAAGTATTAGTAGAAGGAAAAATTCCAGAAGCATGGAGGAAGAGTTGTATGGTACTAATATTTAAGGGTAAATGAGATGTAAAAGATTGTGGAAATTATAGAGGGATAAAACTTATAAGCCACAGTATGAAGGTTTGGGAAAAAATAATAGATAAAAGAGTAAGGAGTGAGATAATTGTTACTAAAAATCAGTTTGGGTTTATGCCTGAGAGGCAACAATGGAGCCAATATTTTCTGTAAGACAAATTGTAGAGAAGTACAGAGAAAGGAAAAGAAAATTGTGTATGGTATTTATTTGTCAAGAGAAAGCTAATGATAGGGTTTCTAATGAGATCTTAAAGCATTAATAAAGAAAGGATTACCAATGTAATTATGTGAACATTATTGAAGATATGTATGAAGGGGCGAGTATAAGAGTGAGAAGTCTGTGCAGACAAACTGATGATTTTAGAGTCAGAGTGGGAGTGCATCAAAGTTTAGCTTTAAGTATTCACTTATTTTCCCTGGTAATCAATGAGATAACAACGGATATACAGAATGAGGTACCATGGTGCATGCTGTTTGTCGATTATATAGTACTGATAGAAGAGCGTCCTGAGGAAGTGAATGGTAGACTTGAAGAGTGGAGGGAACCCCTTGAAAGTAATGGAATAAGGATTTGTAGAGGTAAAACAGAATATTTACAGTATAATTTTGGTGAAGCGAATAAAGAGGGAATAGAGAAAGACTATAAATAAAGTTGGGTGGGTATGTAGTGGGAGAAGTTGATAGGTTCAAGTATTTAGTGCCCATTGTACAGAAAGATTGGGATTTGGAAGATGATATGAAACACAGGATTGAGTGAGGATGAAGTGGAGAGATGCATCAGGTGTTTTGTGTGACAAAAGAATCCCTATTAGGTTAAAATGTCAATTTTATAATACAGTGGTGAGATCTGCAATGATGTATGGAACAGAATGTTGGGCAGTGGAGGTAGGAAGATAGAATAAATAAAGAGCGTATCATAAATGAGAATGTTAAGATTTATAAGTAAAGTGAACAAAATAAGGAATTAGTATATAAGAGGTAGTACAGGAGTAGGTTCAATAGTAGACAAAATAAGGGAGAATAAGATTAAGATGGCTCAGGCACATATTAAGGAGGGAAGAGACTGAGGTAGTAAGATTAATAAAGGAAATGTATGTTGATGGAAAAAGAGGGAAAAAAAGACCGAAAAAGAGGAGAATGATATGAGGAAGGTGGGAATATAAATTAAGATGTAGGAGATAGAGTTAAGTGGAAGGGTAGGACCAAAGTGGTCGACCCCAAATAGTTAGGAGAGAAGGCAAAGGAGAATAAGAAGATTTCAATTTGAAAGTCCACATATCTAATAAAATTACGATATTTAAAATTGAATTTTAATTTGCCAAATAATTTAAGTATTATATAAAATATTATTATTTATACTATTACTAAAAAAAAATTATAACCACCTACAAAACATAATGCACTTAATTTATCTAAGTATATATTGATTGAACTCAATATAAATTATGGATTGACAGTGTTGACAGTTTTATTTAACTTTTTTTTTTTTATATATATAGCTTCAAACCGTATAAAAAAATATATACAATTATTAATAATCTTGATAAGTGTGATTCTTGGATTTCAATTTCAATTTTAAAGAAAGATTGGAATACTCCATTCAATAAAATATTCATTTATTTTTCACTAATTATCTATATTCAAATAATTGAAAATACATATAATTTATAATTATTAGCATTTTAACAATACATTAGAATAATAAAAATAACCTTGGTAAATTGACATCAAATTTTACAACAAATTAAAATCTATGAAATCCTAATTCTACAATTTGTAACCTTTACTAATTTAATATGCAATATACTAATTTGGAAAGACTGATAAATTACATGTCACTGTACATAAATTGTATAGTATTGGATCTAGCTGAAAAACCTGATTATTTTGAAACAAATATATCGTTAGTTATTTTATCTGCTTTATTAGTATTACAACATGAAATAAGAATAAATTATAAATAATGAGAATAATAATAAATATTAAATAAAAATAAATGCTATCTTTTAAAAATATATCCAATATTTCAGTGTTAACAAAATATTACAATATTCAAGTAGACACCCCAGAGAAAGTGATTTAGTTCTTCTCGTGTCAATATTCCACAAATTTATTTGTCTTTTTATTATTTATATCATATTATTTCCTTCAGCTATATTTTAAAACATTTACATTTACAATCTACCAATGAATTTATTCAGTGCCAATCCCCAGATAACACATGATGTCATGGGATATATATATTGGACAAGCCCAATAACCCAAAACCCCCCCCCCCCATAAATATGTGTACTTTATTCATCCTTAAAAAGTCTTAATAGACGTCCATGATAATAATGGTTATAATTATTAATTATATATTATATATATAATATATTAATATATTAACATTTTATTAAATACCAATTATGTTATTGAATCTGTTATCTTATCTATAACTTGTACACCACCAAACAGAGTTACCATTTTTTGTATTGTATAATTATTTATTTATTGTATTGTGATTTATATTTATGTTCCTTGCCCTTATATAATCGTATCCCCTCCATACAACTCATACCTCCAAACAGGGCTATGCGGCGACACAGCCGGTCGCTCTCGTTCTCTCCGCCTACGACACAGAACAAACAACACGTTTCGCAACGTTCTACTGGGCTCGTACAGCATGAATACATGTTAGTCCCTATTTTCTTTGTACTCACGTCTAGTATTTTCATTTGTTAAATTTTTGTTATTTTATATTTTCTCTTTTGAGTTTCATTAAAAGTAATTCGTGCTGTAATTCAAAACTATGTTTTATTTTTTACTACGTATATATACTTTCAAAACCTTCTCCCTGCGGAGGCAAATTGTGTATTTGAGTAAGTCGTATACCATATGTACAAACCAACATTGATGTGCACGTCTTATTACCAAAATTTTATTTATAAAAATTGTATTTATTCTTCTATATAGTGATAATAGTAAATGACAAATTTTTTTTAACAAAAAATAAGTTATTTATATATGAGTAATTGTGGATAATTTATTTTATTTTAAAGAAAAATAAATTATCGATGATTTAAACCATCTGTTTCTTCTGCTACGTCTTGTGTTATGTAATCATTATTAATATTAATCAGAATTAAAAATAATAGTTAATAATAATGATCAGTTCAGTGTGAAATACAAACAATCCAGATACATATGGTGGATGTGGGTCAATCTACTATTCAGTCCTCAGACAAAATACCGTCTTATTATTGTTTTAAATTTAGAAGCAAATATAAATCATCACAATTTAAAAACAGTATTAAACTAAATTTGGTAAAATATTATTTTAAAAAATGTATTTGTAACCATAACTTTATTTATAATATTTTAATAACATAAATAGCATTAATAGGTTCCTATTTGATTATCAATATTTATAGAAATTTACCTGGAGCATACAACTTACAGTCATATATTGTTTTCCAACATTATACAACTTAATATTATATTATATTTTAAGGTCTTGAAATTTAAAATTAACATTATTGGAACTTGAATACCTCAGTCTATAAGTTTGTCAAAAACTTCAAATGCTTATATACAAAAAAAAAATTTAGTTTTAAACTTTCTCGTCTCGAAAATTAACCCTTTTAAGACATTAAAATTTCAAAATTGAAAATGGCCAAATAGGTTAATTTTATATTTAAATACATTTTCGATGAAAATATGAAATCCCTAGGATTATTATTGAAGAAATTACGAAAAAATAATAATAGTTGAATTCTGCTGAAATTGTGCTTTTTACATATATTTTTGGTAGTGTTTCCTTAAATAATGGAAAAAAAACAACTGGGAAAATCGAAAAATGATTTCATTAGAAGTACCAACTAGATTAAATTTACTAATAGAAAATGGAGAAGCATGTAAAACACTTATTTTTATAAAAAAAATTTTGGTAAACATTGTCATTTTACTTTGAATTTAAAACATTTGAAAATTTCATGTCACCACTATAAATATTATTTTAGTAATATTTAATAACCATGGCCACTTTATTAATTATTTTGAAATTTTCCTGGGCAAATCAAAAAATTACCTCTAAAAAGTACCATCTAAAACTAATTTGCTATCAAAAATGTCTATACTCTATATATATAACTCTTATTTAACTCCTATCCAATAAAATTGTTTTCAGGAAAAATAAATACATTAACTAAAAATATGTAAATATTTTTTTTTAAACCAAGTTGAATTATTAGTTTTATTACAAAAAATGTACTTAAAAATAAAATAAAATTGGATTGATTAAATTTAATTAATTTTAAACATTCATTATTATTTTTTTTATAAATATATATAAATAAAATAAAATAAATATATATATAATATAAATATATTACATGAATCATATAACCTTTGTCACAATATTTACATAGGTTTTTATGGTAAACTATATAATTAATGTAAAATTTCAAACCAAACACAGACACTAATACAATTATATTAAACACAAATTCAAGTCAAAATTGTTTGTAAAATTGAAAAAACAATAGTTAAGAAAATATCTGTAAAAAATCCATATTCAAGTATTATCAAAAACAAAAATCATCCTAAGGAAATATTACAAATATACAATATTTTTTACATATGTGTATTATATATTCATTTATACACTTCACTAGACCTTTTTAAATTGATTATGAAGTGTTTATTTGTTTTCTATATTATAAATATACAGTTCAATATTACTAAATTTTTATGAAAAAAATCAAATAATAGTAATATATAATATACATTGGTAATATACCTACATCTGAAAATCATTGCTTATGTACACAATAATACATTTTTATTCCATGCAATCTAATCTATTATTTTAATTACCATAATAAAAGGTAGCTGATTAAATCATTTAATAATTTATCTAAATTTATAGTTAATCACTACATAATTTTTAAAATGTAGCATCAATATATAATTAATCATTTAGAGTATGATAGTTTGTGTACTTACAAGTATTTCTCGTATCATATTCTCCTTGATTTTCTTTTTTTTTTGTGCCAGTCTATAAAAAGAAATATTAAATTCATAATATATAATTAGCCTACCTATATAAATTAATAAGAATAAAGTTTTTAGAACATAAATATTTTACCTGAACTCTCTATTTGTTTTCCTTGCAAGTTTAGCATTTTCTTTTGTAAACGATAATAGCTTTTTTTCTTTTACCGTCATATCCCACCTACAAAATTTAATTATTAAATAAAAATAATAATAAAATAAACAACCAATACTAAAGGTAATAGAAAATAGATGGACTAACTTTTTAGAAAATTTATAATAGTGAACAAAGTAATATTGATCACCATCAAATTCCAACATTGTTTTCAAAATTTTCGCTTCATAATATCTAGAATTCCACATACACCAAACTTTTTCACCTAAGAAATACATGAAAAATAAATTAAGTACCTATACCTATTTGAACAATAAAAGTTATACTATGGTCCAACCACGGTCTAGTCACTGTTTAGTTAAATACCATTAATTAGATATAATCTATATAGTTTAAAATGATCATTGGTTGATTATTAACTTCTCTATAATGTAAGTATTATCATTAGTATAAATGGTATCATTTAAAAATAACTTAAAGATAAATTAATCAAATCAGATTAAGCCGTGATCACACCATAACAAAACTGAATAAATGGTCTAAGTCCACCATAAAAATATTAAGTAAAGATAATAAGATTCAAATAGGTAGATAAAATAAACAATTTAAAATGGTTAATAGGTACAGTTATTAACAATACCAAATTTGTTTATAAAATAATACAAAAAATAGAGACCATTATTATATAATCATCATTTACCAGTACTGATGTGGAACACTCCCCCACAGCCGCGCGCAAATAAAAAAACATTATTAAGTCATCAATTTAAAAAAAAAATTTTTCTTAAAATGTTCAAAATTATCTAATGCAAAACCTTGATTATTGTTATAGACTAGGTATAACCCATGCAGTTCATATTGACGTCATATGTTAGAGATTGGAAAACTTGGGCATATAAAAGTGAGTTAGAAGCCGTGTGTCTACCTCCTCCGCAGGTTCTGCCAGTCTAGAAAAATATACAACTGAATGCGGGCGATGGGACTTGAATATATACTAGATACTTACAAATTGTCAAACCCCTGAAATTTTAAAAATGTAACGTTCGAAAGTGGTCAAGATAAACTGTGTAGGTTATACCTATATAATATGTACAACAACAACAATAATAATAATAACTTACTATCAACTTTAAAATGTAATATCTATGGCATGGCTAGGGATATCGTGTAGGTATAAATTAATAAAGTGATTCCGGCAAGTGTTGATAATGCTTTTTTTTTTTTTTTTTTGCTGATGAAAATTAGTCAAAAACAAGGTTTGCTGTTGTTGTACACCAAGTACAATACATCATCATAATAAATTCATTTAGTATTAAACATACAAGCTAAATACTAAAGCTGTTGAATTCATACATAGCTCAACAGTAACAACAAACAATGAAACGGACAAAATTAATTTGGTTCTGAAGAAATCGTATAGTATTATGTTCGCCATCTTTACATGAAAGTGCTTTGGTTTCGATCGCATTCTTTGGTTTATCAAAATAGTGCTAAAACCAAGTACAAATGGACCGGGAGCACTGTGTAAAAATACAATAGGTACGATACAAGACGTATGTACTTGAACATACCTATAGATATATCGTAGGGACGCGATCATTATGGAAACGACTCCGGGAATGCGATTGAAATATATTTCGGACAGCCATGTAGCACTGCCCAAGCCATCGTTTAAACCTCTAATACCCAGACATTGCGGCGGCAAAAAACCATTAGATAGAATGTAAATGAGGACGTGTGCCTGGACGATAGATACCGCCGGGAACGCCGTCGACCATCTTGTGCATTTGTTACCTGTCTTGAATTTCGGTGCAACGTCCCGTCGCGGTCGATGGTCCACGGTTGCCTTCTTCTTTTTCTTCGGTGGCATTTTGCGAACGAACAATCGAGCGGCGAAAATTCAAACGCACCGCTGGTGTGTTCCGGTTTCGAAATGCACCGCGACTGCGACAACCTCGTAACGAGACGAAACCCAACAACGCGAAAAAAAAAATTTATGCATATATATAATATATACGGATCGGCGCGTAGGCAGCTGCAGCGGTCCGCGAAGATGCGCGCAGAAGAACGAAAACCGAACGGTCGACACCGGAATGGCGGACGAATTGCGAGCGGAAACGATTACGATATAGTCTGGATTTTCCGAAAAAATAAAAATCCGTATCGCCGTCCGTCGGTGTTGTATACTCCGTAACTCGTAATGTCGTCGTCGTAGCGGGCTGTTCGACGGCGGGCGCGTTATCTACGGAGGCGGTTCCACCTCCGCCACCGACGACGCGATTGATAACTACACGACGATTTGTCGAAAACGACTACATCCAAAATATTATGTCAAAGACCAATACATTCTCACCCATAAGCAACAACAGTGGCGTACCCCTAGACCCCAGACGGTTTTTATGGGAAGGAGAACTAAATATTTTACTATCCCATAAACATTTCTATCCCTCCCCCCCCCCACAATAATACAATACTTTTACTTAAGAGGACGCTACACACCCGATTTTTAAAGGGTTTTTGTATAGGTCATTATTATGAAATTTTAAGAAAAACGAAAATCCAATAATTTAAAAATATTTAATTATGTTTTAAAAGTAATTTATAAATAGTCATGTGTCAATAACATTTTTTATTGTTGTTTTATCACAATATTTGTTAAAAATTATGTTCACACTCTATAACTACAACACTTTTCTGTATAATCGCAGTCAAAATGTATACAAAATATGAAAGATGAGAATATTTACTATGCCATGGAGTTCAGTTTTTTTTCTATAGCTATGTTTTTTTGAAAGCCCAAAATCCGTGATTGAAAATCGTGGAATTTTACATTTTTAAATTTCATAGTAAATATTCTCATCTTTCATATTTTGTATGAATGTTGACTCTCCGATTACTAAGAGTAAAACTATAGTAATAGAGCGTGAACATAAGATACTCTCTAGAAACCCTATACCAATCAACTATTTAGTATACCTACATAGATAATACCATTGATTATACAAGTATATTATCGTTCATGTTTAGTCCAACACTCTCTGGTACACCAGATACGTGAAACTATATTTCTGATTTATCCGAATTGCCATCATCTTCCGAAAAATCTAATATTAAACCTTTAAACAATGTGTCTTCAATCATCATCATCGGAGTCAAGAAATAAAGAGTTAGAAAACCGGTGTATTAAATTGCAAAATTTACTACTAAAATTATAAAGAAGAAAAATTTAAACGTTTTTAAAAACCAAAAATTTTAAATTATTAAATGATAAAAGAACAAAATTAAATTCACAAAAACTTCTTGAATCCGTTAAGTCTCAATCAATAAGCTCAAAAAGTATAGTTTCTATACAAATTAACGACAAATTACGTAGACCAATGGAATAGTGAAGAAAAAAATTATCTTTGGCGCTCTATTATAAATCACCGTCAACATACAAATATATGCATCGGAATAAAATTATCTTGCCCGGAGAAAATACTATTAGACGTTGGCTTCACTCAATTAATTATTCTACTGGATTTCCTAAACAATACTTGGAACAAATCAAATTAAAGACTTCTGAAATGAATGAAAATGAAAATAAGTGTGCAATTTTATTTGATGAAGTGTCTATTATGAAAACTTTAGAGTATAATAGTGTTGGACGAAATTGAAGGGTATGAAGATTTGAGAACATTAGGATGGAAAAATAAACTATGTTCTCACGCATTGGTGGTTATGGTTAGAGGCCTTTATAACAATTGGAAACTTCTTCTATGTTATTTTTTCACGGATGGTGGATAGAGAAGACGATCTAGTTATCATAATCGAAGATTGTATTAAACAAATTTTAGAACTAGGTTTACTACCAACACGCATTATTTGTGATCAAGGTACACAAAACCGACGCATGTATACGTTACTCGGTGAAAATCAAGACCACAATATGCGGGGGGGGGAATTTTTTATTCAAATTTACCCGCCAAAACTACATTACAGAAATTATTAAAAATTATATGATAAAATCCAAGGATAAACAAATTCATGCATTGCTTATTCCATGATATCCCCTAGTAGTTTCTTTCTCTCTCACACCAAGTTTGTTTGTCGATCGATCAGCTGGAGGTGTCCATATTTTTATATGTCTATGGTTAATACGTTATAATAACGGTTGCGAAACGAGAGAGAGCACACGATGACGACAGCGCGTCGGATATGCCAATGGGAGTGGCGTGCATAGAAAAGTAAATAATGATGGAACAATATACAACATTGAATATGTGGTCACACTTTTTGCTAAATGGCAATATGGCCATCACGTTTTTCCATGTTCAGTATACTAACAATGTTAATTTTAATATATTTGAGTACAGTTTATACTAGGTATATGTTATTATTATATGAAATTTTATAAAGATTACGTTAATATGATTGATTTTCTACTTTCTGTTTATTATAAGCAAGTATATAACTTTAAACAAGTATCATTTAGGTGAAGATGGGAAATTCATTTTGAGGTAAGATAATGTGTTAATATTGTTTTGACTTACATTACTATTTGTTTAAGTAAGAAAAATATTATGTTTTACATCATCATTATTATTAAAAAAAAAAAAAAACGTTTTACAGTAATATACACTTCAATTGTTAAGAGTTGTATACTATTAAGTTCACTGATTTTTAAGTAATACATAATATTATTATTCATTATATAAATTGTATTAGGTATACATTTGGTACCTATATAACTATTACTTTATAAATGGCATAATTATGAAAATATTATTTTATTATTTATTGTATATAATTAAATAAACATAATCAACTATTTTAATTTATAATTATGTAGATAAGTACTAAACATTTTTGATAATAGTCACAAAAGTTATTTAAAATGTATTGTTTTTTTTTTTTATGTGATTTGGCCTGTGGGTGGTGAATAAGTGAATATTTTAAAATTTCTTATTTTATTAGTATAAACTAAATTATATATACCTATATATCAAACAATATACAGTTATTATTAAATTTAATTAAAAACTAGCTTTCAACATTTCCTACTAAAACTTAACATGATATTAAGGCTAATATTTTATAACTGCATAAATTATATATCATAATTATGATAAATATAATTAGATTAAATATTATATAATTAGTTTCAGTAGTAATTAGGTATTATATTTTTATAGCAAATAAAATGCCTGGAGTTGGAAAACATATCACTTATCGCCAGAATTGGAATTCCTATGATATGAAAAATGCAGTCGATGAAGTAATTGTTTACAAGAAACCCATTTGTGAAGCATATGAAAAATTTTCAGTACCATAGAGTACAGTTGAAAGAAAGGTACCTATAATAAATAAGTATAACTTATTATAATATTTTATTATTAATTATTTTATATTAACTTATAGATAAAAACAAAAAGAGAAATTATCCAATGTATTATGCGGGTAAAAAAATTTACTGAAATCAATTTCAACAGTGTTTAGTTTTATAGAAGAAAATTAACTGATGTCTTATCTCCAGTTAATGTGAAGACGTTATTTGGACTTAGTGTTAAAGACTTAAAGAAAATTGACTATTAGTTAGTGGAAAAAATAACATAATGTTAAACAAAACAACAGGTTTGATTGGTATAAACTATAAAGTGTTAACACTCAGATTTTCCACTTAGAAAATCAGAAATCACATTTATTGCTAAAGCAATGGATTTCAATAAAAGAGTTTTCACTGATTTTTCAAACTTCTTGGAGAATTGATGGATAAATATAAGTTTGGGCAAGATAGAATTTATAACCGTGATGAATCTGGCATATTCCCAGTACCAATATCTAAAGCAAACATAATTGCATCAAAAGGAAGGAACCAAGTTGGTTCAATAACTTCTGAAGAGCTTGGAAAACCTGTAACTGTAAAATGTCTATGAATGTAGTAGGAACGTACATGCCACCTATATTTATTTTACAAATGAAAAGGTGTAATTTGGAATTTATGATAAATTCTCACCTGAATCAAAGGCAAAATTTCTTGAATCAGGATGGATGCAAAAATAAATGTATGAAAAGTGGATAGAACTAAAAAACAAGAAGTCTCACCGCAAATATTATTCTAATCTTCAATAGTCCATTCAGCGGCTGATGATCCACTAACAAGGTTTTATCAAAACTGCCATGGTCTTCGGAATAATCTGACTACTTTAAGATGCAATGCCCCTTATCTTAATTATGTATTTTTAATGTTAATGGAAAAATGGTAAAATACTTTCTTAAATTGTAAACTTGGCCAACTTAATTTTAATTTATATATATATATATATATATGATTGATTTATTTTAAGTAAATTTTTAACTACACATTGTGGTGATCTTATTGGCTTAAAGAAAGATCATACATGTAGTAAAATTACATACTCTGAACTAAATGTTAGGCAGGTATTTATTCGATTCTCTTTAGGTACATTCTTTAGTATGATCAACACGTTCCATCAAATACATTATTGAAAATTACAAGGATAGAAGTGTTTGGGCAGGGCCGAAACCCTACTGCTCATCAATTTACATTAAATTAAAGAATGGCTTAATGGAATACAATACATAAAGAGCGAAGTGCTTCCACACTTACTGACACATGATAAGTGAGTGAACTATTTTTAATTTGCCAGTTTCAACATACAAAAAACAATATGATTTTGTTTTAATTTATATTATATGATTATATAATAATATTCTATATAATAAAATTATTAATTATAAATTTAAGTTAGTACATTTCTAAGTATAATGAAGGCCAGAAAACAATATGGCAAATAAACAATTATTGGTTTGTATTAATTTCATAGTGAAATTTATACAAATTACAATTTTATTTTTTTGATAGCATTATATCAATTTCTGGGAACATATCCCTACCTATTTTAAAATTCTCAGCATGCCAATCCGTACATATAATACCTATATTTGTATGTTTATCTCACTTGTAATTTGTGACACTAATCCTGTAGTTAACAGTACCTGTTTGAGCAATAGCTATCATATCATGACCACTCATAATAATTGGCCAAGTGTGACATTGCACTGGTTAAGGAGTTTTAAACTTTTATTTTATTATTTCTTACAATATTTCTGGGTAATTTTGAAATGCATGCGAAAACTTCGAAACTGGTTTTATATTATTATCGTCGATGACTTAACTATTATGTTATTTTTAGATATTCTGAAATCTTTAACTTCTTGATCACTCATCACGGATACTTGGGGATGTTTATTATAAAATTCTTTTATTTTGTTTTGTAAAGCAGCCAATTTCTTTTTAAAATCTTCTGCTTGTTCTTCAATACAATTACTCCTAACAGGTTTAATTGATACTGAATGATTTTGAAGCATTTATCAAATTTTGTCTAGATGATTTTTATCGATTATATATTGTTAATCAACTTTTAAGCTAATTCATTATCTTTTGCTTCACTGATATTTTTACAAATTCTATGCCATACTTGTCTTTATCAATGACTTAAATAAAAACACCACTTCCTTATTTAATGTCTTTTATATACACAACCCCTTTACGATGATCATGCCAGCTAAGGGGGCCTCGATACCTATCCATTATCAAATCTTTTAATTTAACGTCCGATTGATAGGATAATGTTTGCGTGTATTTATGTTTAAGCAGAGGTTGGTCGTGTACCAGGTTAATCCCAATTTGCTTCACTCATTTTATAGCGGTTTTGAAAGAATATTACATTTGACAACATCGCACTTTAAAGATCACTCCTGTAAAATACTGTAAAAACAATACAAAATACGCAAGTAGATAGTCTATAGATTTACAAATAGCTTGACAATTTCGGATTTTATTATAATATATCGCCGTTGTAAAAGGGGTACCCTTATTATTTCCAGTAACTATGAAGATAATTAAGAACTTTAGTATTCAGAATAAAAAATTTCATGCGAGGACTTACGATGTATAAACCAAAATTGGTATGATAATGCTGAAAGATTATTTATCAATTATATTGGTATTCAGGCTATTAAACGAAGAGCTTATACACTTACTGACACCTGATAAGTGAGTGCGCTGTTTTTAGTCTATGCGTTTCAACATATATAAAATAATATTATTTTGTTAAAATTTATATTATATCGTTATTAGCATTATATCAATTTCTGGGAACATATCCCCACCTATTTTAAAATTCTGAGCATGTTATTCCGTACCTGTAATACCTATATTTGTATGTCTATTTCACTTGTAATTTGTGACACTTGTCCTGTAGTTGGCACTTCTATTAATGTCAATGGTCCGTATCCTTCATTTGTGGAGTTGGTTGAAAATCAATATGAAAAAAAGCAGGGAGTAAGAAGGCCAATGTTTTAGCAGTACCTGTTTGAGCAATAGCTATCATATCATGACCACTCATAATAATTGGTCAAGTATGACATTGTACTGGTTAAGGAGTTTTAAACTTTTATTTTATTATTTCTTACTATATTTCTGGGTAATTTTGAAATGCGTGCGCTAACTTCGAAGCTGGTTTTGGAATTGGTTTTATATTATTATCGTTGATGTTTATATTTTGTGTACTTGTGGTATGTTTCTAATAATAATTGAAGACTCAATTCCACAAAAATATTCACTTTATTTTGGTAAATACGTATTACGGTAACAAAGTTACTATCTTCAGTACACAATAACGAATGGCCTATCGTTGATGATTTAACTATTATGTTATTTTTAGATATTCTGATATCTTTAACTTCTTGAACACTCATCACGGGTACTTGGGGATGTTTATTATAAAATTCTTTTATTATGTTTGGTAAAGCAGCCAATTTCTTTTTAAGATCTTCTCCTTGTTCTTCAATACAATTACTCCCAACAGATTAAGAACACTTAATAATTAATATAAATTGTCTGATAATTTTATGTGTTTATTTGCTTTACATATTGAATATAATAATATATATATATATATATTAAGGTTGTTTTATATTTGTGACCATCGCACCAAAAAGTAATTCGTTTGTTGCACTTATTTTATCCATGAAACTAATTTACTTCAACACCGAATATATGGTACTTATATTCATATACCTAGAACATAATTATGTTTATTTTTAATTTGTATAAGTATAGTACATCAAATGTTGAATAAATTAAAAAAATTTATTTATTTTGACCCAAAATATTTTTGATATATTTTAATTTACCTTCATAATGGTATTTATTATTTTAGATATTAAATTATTATACTTTTATCCAAATGTTTACAAATTTATTAAATAAGTACCTACACAATAGGTACATTAGGAGTTGGTCATGTCTTTTTTCTCCTTCGCCTTTTCTTATTAACTATTATTAAGTGATAATTTAAAAAAATAGCGTATTAAATCAAAAGAGCATGATAATTGCACACTCCTAATTTTTAAAAATATTTTTCATTGATATTGTATGTTTATTATTTTAATTATTTATTCAACTCTATGTCATGTGACTGCTTAATTATGTTACTTAATATATATTATATTATTATAATATAATATATTATAAAATATTGTTTGTAATATACCTACAATCATTATAAATCAAATGAATTACACAATATTTTGTTGGTTGTCCTAAACTCAATAAAATATACTTAATAATAAATGTCTTAATGTTCGTAGATGATACTAAATTGTATTCAATTATTAGAAATCAAAATGATACAATTTATCTCCAATCAAATTTAGATAAATTTAGAATATGGTGTCATAATATTTTTTTTATATATTTACAAATGTAAAGTGATTTCTTTCATTAAAACAAAAAATCCTATAATTTTTAACTATACAATTAATAATATTATTATTAATTGAGTTGAATCAATTAGAGTTTTACGTTTCCAGTATTTTGTTTTTTATTATTTACACTAATATAGTTATTAATAAAGCATTCAAAATGTTAGGCTTTATGTTAAGAAATACAAGGAAATTTAAAAACATTAATACTCTTAAAATGCTCTATGAATCTCATAAGGAATTCGCAATTGTTAGGTCAAATATAGAGTTTAGTTCATTGATCTGGGGTCAAAATTCAATAGATAATCTTATAAATAACATCCAATATAAATTTCTAAAGTCAATTGCTTTTCGTTTAAATTTACCTATTTCTAGAAACTCATTTTTTTAGTTTCAAATACTATTAATATTCAGCTATGTGCTGTTAGACGTAACTTATCAGACGTCTTATTTATATTTTTTAATATAAAAAAATATGTTTATATATGTACAATTTTATTACATTCATAATAATGTTCTAATCTGTTAAGTGTGATTAATATTTGACACATAATTATTAAATTAGAAATTAAAATTTATATTTTGTACCTTTCTATAAAAATATATGTACTGATTCATTTTTTCGAGTACTCTTTCATTATGTAATAAAATTTCTAATGATGTTGATTTTTTTCATATGTGTCGCAATTATTTAAAATGATGGCTTTATCTATATTTTCAAAATTAATTTTTAATTTTTATTATATTTCACATTAATTATACTTGTATTATATTGTGTATTATTTTTATTTAAAATGTATATTATTTTATTGCTATCACAATGATTGTATTATAATTTATTGTAAAGAGGTTTGCTGTACAATGTTAAATAAATAAATTAGCAGTAGGTACCTATTATATGACATTTTATTTCTATATTGAGAATTCTTTTTAAATATTTAAATTTGTATCTTTAAAATTAAAAACAGTTTTTTACATATTATTAGAATTATAAAATAGAAATCATCTTCTGGAATATATTTAAAACTATTACGTGATTTAAAATATTTATTTATTGTATATTTTTAATTTTACGATGTGACAACTGTAAATAATTGTTATTTTATTTTGTACAATAATTTTAAATGAATATTATTAAATATTTATGCAATATAGACTCATAATAATAATATGTTGTATTTATTATTATGTTAAATTATGCATGTTTACATTTATGATGATTGTTTATTTTATCCAAGGGGGCTAAAGTAAAACTATTTTATAACGGGGGGGGGGGGCAACGGCCCTCTCTGCTCTCCTTTTCTTATGCTACTGTCCACATAAGTAAAATATTGCTGTCGTGCGGGCCACCAATAATATCAATTTAATAGGTATTTCATTACTACATTGTATCTACTTGTCGTATGGTGTACCTATAGTGACATAGTGTTAATTATTTTATTAGGAAATTTTCATGTTACTAAGTTAAAGTTGTTAGTTAGTATTAGTAAGTGTTTAATGTTACTAAGCATTGAAAAAATACATTCTAAACCAAAATGTTTCAATCAAATTAAATTGGGCATAGTGATTTTAGTAATTTAAAAATGAAAATAAATTACTATGACTAATAAATAGCTTTGTTAAAATCAAGAATTAAAAAACGAATTTTCATTGCGATTTGTTGATCTAAAATTACACGAAAAATTGTTTTGTCTCTATAAAAACCCATTCAGTATCGATGAGAATGATGTTAATTCAAGTATTTAACTTGATCTTATTGAATTAAAAACAAATTAATTTTACTTTGATGAATTTCAAAAATTGAAATAAAATGATATATTAAAATTGTGTTCATCCTTTTCATACAAAGATTTTTCAGCTTCTAGATACTCATATGATGAAAATGGCAACTGTTTTTTGCTAAACAAATGTATGTGAACAAAATTGTTGACAATTTATTATAGTAATATTAAGTATAGGTACTGCAGCTTCACAGGTAAGTATAGATGGTATATAGTATAAAAATATAAAATAGCACTGACAGTTTTTAATTTAATAACAAAATAATTTATATATAGAAAATAAAATCATAGTCAGGTTTCAAAGTGTGGTTTTTATTTTAATTAAGGAAATAGTGAATATATTATTACATTATTTGTATGTAATAAATAGTATAGCAGTATATTAAATAGTAAAATCAAAAAAATATTAATAATGAAATCTGTATATTTTCAATTAAAAGTGTGAAGTAATACTTATCATAAATAGCCAAAAAAAAATTCTTTTATAATTTTGAGCAAGAAAAAAATTCTTGTCTTCATAAGTAATTAAAATACTTCATTTTTTAAATTACTTATATATACATGTATAATCTAATACATAAATAAATAACATTAATTTGGTTTTGTAATTTATTCTTAAAGATGAATTTGGTCTCCTTATCTCTAGTCGTCATGGTATGGATTAACATATTATTTTATCACGAAAAATTCTTATCAAATAATTAATAATTTGATACCGCCAAAGAGTGACACTGGAATTGGGTATAGTTAACCGAGTCATCACTAACCAAAAATTGTGTTTGGAGTTTCCATATTACCGTATCAGTACTACGATTATAATTGTCTGAGACAAGTTATAGCTGTGTTTGAATTTTGAAAATAATAGTTATTTTAGTTAATAATATATGTTATACACTTATACCATACATTATATGATTCAGAACCAATAGATAATAATATAAAATTGTATGTACCTCTATACTAATCTAGGTAGTGTGAATCTATCCAATAGGGGAAAAAAATGAAACACCTGACATTCTAGAGTTTGAGCAAGTAACAGGAAAAAAGTTACACCTGTAGGATTATGGCTTCATCGGTCTGACATTATAGATGCATCACCAGATGGTTTAATTGATAATAATAGTATTATTGAAGTTAAGTTTCCATATAAATATCATAATGAATTAATTAAAACTAGTTTGGAAAATAATAATTCCTATATAATAAATTATAATAAAGATGGTGCTATAAGTATCAATTATTAACATGATTACTATGCCCAAATTCAGGGCCAACTTTATACCCTGAACAAAATTTGTTACCTTGTTATTTTTTAGATAACAATTTTATTTAGCCTATTAAAAATCTACTATTTATTAATAGTAGATTTATTTAGCCCCTGTGGAGGGGGCTAAGAATACCTTCACGGTTTCCTCATGCCTGTTGTAGAATTCGACTAATTGAGGTTGCGTCAGGTCGACAGTCGGCATAAAACTTGTCAAAAAAAGTATGAGAAGTCTTAATAAGAATATAGGCGAGTTTTCCCATCTCGGATGTTCGCGGGGAATACAAAATTGCGTACTTGGGTATGGAGATAGCCTAAGGGACCAAGTGACCAGTACCAGCCTGACAGCGGCTGCGGTAGCCGTTCCATCAGTTATATGTGCGTGTCTACCCAACGGCCGTGATGTCGATGGTGTAGGGAAAGCACCGAAGTGTTTTGGGTTAGATTCGCACTTGAGTACGCAGGATAGGTTCAAAGTGCGAGTAGGTACGTGGAATGTAGGAACATTGACAGGTAGGAGTAGGGAGTTAGCAGAAGTTTTGAAGAGGAGGAATG
>JAIPRL010005491.1:0-31860 GCA_025469235.1 Pemphigus obesinymphae | reverse complement strand
CACTCGAAATTATTCTTCTCGTTAAATTTGATAATAGGTGTTTAAGCTCTAAATCTAACCAAAATGCCATAATTTCAATTTTGCGTTGTATAATTTTGCTATATTGTCAATTAGATGGACGGAGACAGAAAATGCGGGTATAGCATCTTCTTAACAACTTTTGTACAATATTGTACTAACGCTTAACCGACCGAATTAATGCTACAGTAGTGTTCAACAGGTGTGCCGTGAGCATCCTTGAAGTGTGCCGCGTTAAATCTATTAAAAAGTAATATTAAAAATTCCTATATCTGATAATACTATCAGTAGGCGCATAGAAGAACACATGTCTGAAAAATGCATATTTGGTATTGCAACAAACCCGTGCAGATTCTTCGTTGTTTGCATTACAACTAAACGAGTCAACTGACCCAAGTGGACAAGCACGACTTTTGGTATATTAAGGTATTTATACACATAGTTGCAAACGAATAGATATCGTGGGTCATGTGCGTTATTTTATCGTTAAAAACTGTTTTACGAGAACACATCTGTGTTCTACTGTCGTCCTTTTTCAAAATGATTAAATAATAAAAAAAAGTCATAAGTTTTAAAAAAAAAAAAACCCTTTTTTTGATTTTTTACAGATGGCATAACATCAGTTATACTTGTGATATTGAAAAAAACGACGTTAAAACGCATATAATTTTGTTTTTAATATTGTGTCGTAATTTGGTCTTTTAATTACAACTACAGTCCGAAAACAATTTTTCCCGCAAAACAGTTTTGTTCACAAATATCGTGATTACGCAACAATAAAATGTGGTACTGACATATTTTACTGATGTATTTTTAAATTACTTTTAAAATGTACTTAAATATTTTTCAATTATAAAATTTTCATTTTTTTTTTTTAATTTCATAGAAGTTACCTATACAGAACCCCTTAAAAATCGCTTATCTGGCGTCCTCTTAAGAGGATGTCAGCACGACTTTTTTAAGGGGTTCTAAGAGGTTATACATGTATAAGCTATTTTTAGATAATTTTATGGAAAATGAAAATATAATAATTGAAAAAATTTTGTGGGTATTTTAAAAATGAATAATAATTGGTCCCATTACTATATAATTTTTTTTGTGGTTGTTTTTTATGAATTTATAAAATTGTATTGAAAATATTACTTTTGCATTTCTCATTTATAACAACTTAAAAACATCATAGAAGGACGAAACCAAAAATAAATGATAAAGAACAACATTATTTAGCGCCCTACATAGCCGTTTTGTAATATGTGCATTTAAACAGGTTTTATAAGTTACTAAAAAACTAACTTTTTTGATTTTTTTAAATAAATAACTCTTAAAAATTTTAATATCGATAAGAAGCTACTACCAAGGGCAGTAGATAATTTTGTTATCTATAATTCATTTTTATTTCATACTTCTAAGATGTCTGTAAGTTGTTAAAAATGAGATGCTAACTTGAGTTTTTCATTAAAAATTGATTACGCTGACATCTTCTTAACAGGTAGGTTTAATTCAAAGTAAAAAAAACACATATATATCGGACATCCCAAACTTTTTTTTTTTTTTTTTGTCAAAATTGCACCATCAATACCACTACCAATCACATTTTTTATACAAAAAATTGTATTTTTATTTTTATTTTTATATTGTTATTATCTGATGATTGTATATAATAACAATATAAAAATAAAAATAAAAATATTTAAATAAAAGTATTTGAATACACTAGAAGTATTTAAATACGTTTGCTCAAGCTCAAATACTTTAGAGCACTGTTTATTATGTCGTTTATTTACTTAATATACTCTCATGTATATTTGAGTCTGCCCGTAAATATGTGTATATATATATATATAAATAATATAATATACAATTCACATTTGTCACTATCTGGCCACTTTATATCCATATATACAAAAATGTGTTGATTAGATACCTAACCAATTTTCTATTTTCAATATTTGTAGAAAAATATAAAAATTTTGTGAGAAATTGTCCAAGACTTGAAAAGTGCCGTAGAAAGTTAAATTTGTCAAAAAATGCACAGACAAAAACACATTTTCCACTTATGAGCTATGTTTAAAAATACCAGAAAAGAGCATTGCAAAAAAAATCCCAGCCCAATAAAAATATTTCTAATTTAGGACTATTTTTTATGATTACTTCTGAAATGTATTTAAAAAAATGTTCAATCATAAGATTATTAAATTTTTGTTTTATTTCCCTTAACAGAATCCCTTGAAAAAAACGAGGGTCGTATAATTACGAGTGTCTGGTCCTTTTAAAGACGTAGAGGATTCTACATTTTTAAAGTTATGTATAGGCAATTTAAAAAATACATTTTAAAAGTAATCTAAAATTAGTCTCATATCCGTACCACTTTTTATTGTTGTGTAATCACTAGGGCCTGGACGTTGATGACTTTTGCATTTTTTTTTCTTTTTACATTTTAAGTGATTTTCCTAGTTAAAAATGTGATTCAACAACATCTAAATTTAATAACTAATTTTTAATTTGTATTTTTTACCTATTATAATATTTTATGCCTTTTTGACATTTAAAGTTCATTTTTTAACTATTTTTCAATAATCAACAGAAAAGTCATGAGTTTACTATTCTTTGTTATGTAATATATAATTTTTCACTTACAGTTTGTTTGTGCATACATTTTAGTTTTAAAAATTTACATCACACCGTTAAAAATTTAAGAAAAACTGCAAATAAAAAATATAAATATAATAGGTACCTATATTTATTTATTTATTTTAATTTTTAAGAGAATATTTATAGGTTTTTAGGGCATTTTTTTGGTTTTTTAGGTCAGAAATGCATACTTTTTTAGTTTATTTTTATAGGCTTTTTATGGTATAAACATGTAACATATGTAACATGTGTAACATCCAAACCCTAGTAATCATCTTTGTTTGAAAACCACTTGTAGCTTGCTTTTTGATATAAAAAAATTAAAGAGAAATAATTCCACTAAATAAAATATGAGAACTTAAACTAAGACTAATTATACAGTTTTTGTTTGATAAGCATATTTGAACATCTATATAGTTTGTGATTGAAAAACTTCAAATTTCCAAATTTAAAAAAAAAATATAACTTAAAAAACTTTGTTTGTCCGTCCATACTACATATTCTCATCTATCATATTCTGTTAAAATTTTGAATTTATGATAACTAGGAGAAAAGTTGTACTTCGAAACCAAGACAGTATTTTAATATCGTTAAAACGCATGTATAGCATACTCTAAACATGATCTCAACACCAGACGATTCTAAGGAGTATTATAAAACCAAGATTCCTTGCTCTGATCAAAATCTGAAATTACTTCTAAATTTTGGGTTAAAAATATAAATAATTTTTAGGTAAAATAGTCAGTAAAAATAATAAATAACTGCATAATAGATAATTTCATCTAATTTATGAAGAACAAACAAATGATTAGTAAAAAAATAAAAATATACATCAATTAAGTAAAAATTAATCAGGCGTATATATTTTCATGTTTCTGAATTAAATTGACAAAAATTTAAGAACTACACAAACTTAAATTTTGTTGAATGCAGCAATGTCCACAGATTGGACAAAGTCTTCAAATTCTTGAATGGTTTCCACTAGAGCATCAACAGATACTTTATCATCTTCAACAACACACATAATTTGGAGTTTCTTGATACCAAAAGCAATCTCCACCAATTTAGCTAAAATAAAATAATTATACAATGATTACATACACTTAAAAATTGAAAGATATTTTGAGACACTTACAAGCTCCCCATACAAGACCATCCATGACAATGGTTCGGACTTGTGTTTCTAATTGTTTCATATCAGTTTCATCATCCCAAGGTTTCACATCTAATACAATGCTACTCTTTGCAATAATAACTTTTTTGGTAGCTTTCTTCTCACTGTACGCCTTTAGTCTTTCTTGTCTGATACGTTCTGCTTCTTCATCCTAGAAAACACATAATAATTATAAAAAAATTATTTAAAAGAATTAAAATTTAAACATTCATTAGAATAATTATCGAACAACTATTTTAATTCATCTAATTCTTAGCTTGATGACCAAAGTGCATCGATTACTAAAAGAAATATGGAACACCAACCGAATTCCCAAAGATTGGAAAATAGCTATCATCTATATCATATACAAGAAGCGCGATCCTATGGATACAAGTAACTACAGAGGAATTACGCTTTTACACTCCTACCACAAAATCTTAACCCTGGCATTATTGCGAAAATTGGAAGTGTACTCTAGAGAAAGGAGAATACCAAAGTGGTTTTTTGAGAGAAAAGTCTACCTCGGATCATATTTTTACAATCAGACAATTAATGGAAAAAAATTATGAATTCAGAAAGACGTCCACATGTGCTTTGTTGACTTCAGATAGGCATACGATAGCATAGCTTGGGACAAACTGTAGGCGACCCTTGAGAAATTTAGTATCCGCAAAAAACTTATTGATCTCATAAAAGCGTGTTACACGCATACAGTATGCAAAGTTAAGTTTGGCAACTGTACCTCACAGAGTTTTGAGGTTAAAACTGGCCTCAACAGGGTTATGCATTGTCGCCAATACTTTTTAATCTAGCACTTGAGAAGGTATTCAGGTCAATGACAATGCTACAAGGCATGGAGATTCTGTCCAATAATACACTCCTTGCTTATGCTGACGATATAATTATAATAGGTAATACGCGACAAGAACTAATGATTTGATTAAAGCAGCAAAGCCAATGGACCTGGACATAAACTAGGACAAAAACAAATATTTAGTCATGACTAGGGAAGCAAGAGATAACTCGGACCTGGTAGTAGGGAACAATTCCTTCCAACAAGTGGAAAATTTCAAATATCTTGGTGTGAATATAAACCAGAACAATAATATGCATAATGAAATCAAACCGAGGATATCTGCCACTAAAAATGGTTCGTATGCTTTGGAAAAATTGTTCAAATCAAAACTTCTTTCTAGACGATCAAAAGAACAACTATACTCAAGTTTCCTACGACAAGTTTTAACATACATTTGTGAAACATGGTCAACCACTAAAGGAGATGAGGAAAAATGGCTTGTTTTTAAAGAAGAGTGCTTAGAAGGATATATAGACCTATCTTAGAAAATGAAGTGTATAGAAGATCTAATTGGGAATTGCAGCAAATTTATTAAAAACCCAGTATCAATGCGTACCTCATGAGTAAGCGAATTGAATGGGCAGGCCATGTATGGAGATCAAAAGGTATTTTAAGGAAGGCTCTGGAAGGTAAGATGAATGGGAAAAGACCTAGGGGTCGCCCGAAGCAGTGCTGAGCAGATAGGATCAACAATGATCTGAACAAGTGTACTTAGGTAGTGACAATAGCAGATAGCGTAGATAGGGATAGATGGAAAAATGTAGTAGAGGCAGCAAGTTCTTCAATAACTGTAAAAACTTAAGAAGAAGAATTCTCAGCTTGATCACAAATTTTAGTTTTAAGGTAATGGATACAATAGTTTATAAGAATCTTTAGAGATGATTAATTAGGTAGAAAAAAAAATAAAACCATGTACAATAAATAATAACCATTCAAAATTACAAAAAAATTTTCGTTACCAAATAATAAAGATATAAATGGAATTTAATATCCTCATTAATTTCTTCTTTCTCGCACCTATGTAGTTTTCAATACAAATAATATTATAGAAAAATCAGATTTGGTCGGACAGCCATAGTTTGGAAGTTTACAAATTAACCGTTAATTATGTGCATGATGTGATAACACATTGATAACATAGATATTGTGGTATTACACATTTTACATACATAATATTAGCATGTTCTTAATTTTTATATTACTAAAACATTTGCTCTCCCTTATTATTTACCCAACATGGTTTTTCACAATAAATCTGAAATATTTTTGATTTAAATTGCCCAAGTGAATGAACCCATCCAGTCACTAAGTATGGCAAAAAATGTTATAACTAGGGAATGGATTTATACACGCAAAAAACCATCAAAATATGCATTTAAAAATACTATAATATGCAACAAATAACATTTGTTTTTTTAATAAAAATTATAAAAATTGTGCACATTTTTTGTCAGATAAAGTCTACTTTATTATACACTGGAAAGTCGTTATTTATGATTTTAAAATATTTAGTATTTAAAAATATAATTTCACACATTTTTATAGCTAGAAATAAAAACACGAGGAAATATAAGTTAAAAACAAAAATATACGTTAAAAATAAAAATATATACTAAAAAGTTGAAGAAAATATGCAAAATAGAATTGTTATTTTTTTAATAAGAATGATATAAATCATGCAAATGTCTTACCAGATTTTAAATAGTTTATTCTAATAAATATATTATGTGTTTACATATAAATCCGTTCTCTAGTTATAACAGTAGTGTATTGTAATCCTTTATCATAAATATATTGGCGTGCATATTAAACAATAAATTTGTGAACTTCGAAAGCCTGCAACTTCCAAACTATGACAAACTATCAAATTTAATCAAAATATCTAAAAAACTTAATAAAATTATCTATAGTGATTTTAAAACCAATATTCAACAATTATTTATTGGCTACTGACAAAACCACTATTCTCAACATTAGGTTTATGCTAAAAATAGAAACAACAGTATAATACCATGTCAAATAGATTACAGGATATACAATAAAACTGAAGCCAATAAGGATGCAACCACAACTTTTATACCTATCTACCTACCTACCTAGCACTAATTTTTCAAAACTGTGGTAGGCACATTTATCATAGATTATGAATAGAAAAAAATAATAGACAATCAAAACTACCTATTGCTACACTATTGATAAAAGCCTACATAATGAAACAATATTTGGGTAGATAAACAAAAATTTTCCAAGACATAAAATGAGAGTAAAATTGTATAAATTCAATACTTCTTCGTCGTCGGATCCAAACAAATCGACATCGTCATCATCATCGGCCGGTTTCGCAGCACTCGCAGCTGGTGCAACAGCGAAGTCGGCTTTCTTTTTAGGGAATTGAGCACGTTCTTTGTCAGTGAATGACTTGATGTGGTTATACCATCTGAGTACGTTGGGTGTCTTGGCCTGAGGGGCCTGAATGGTGGAAAAAGTTTCAACATCGGCTGTGGACGGTTCGTAACTGAAAACCCATAAAGAATCGTACTCGTAATTTTGAAATCTACGATTTTAAGGTTAGCCGCTTACCCGACGATGTAACTCTTAAGGCTCAAAAAGTTTTCGAGGAATTGCACGCCTTGTGGAGATTTTAAGTCTACCGCTGCCATTGCGTAATAAATGGTTTTTTAGTGAGTCGATATAAAATATTACGAGTTTTTGAAGTAATAACTTTTTGAAAACCGGAGAACTCACACGTTTCAAGTTATTGGTAGAAAAAGAAAGAAAAAGGGAGAGTAGCAAGACCCTCACGATAACTGATAAGAGGCAAAATCACTAGTTGGTAGCACTGATGATAATAGGGTGTTGCCAAATACACGTGATAAAGATTTTCTATATGAATTTTCTAGTATCATTAATTTTCCATTGATCATGGACAATACAATACAATATACTTATCTATGCATGGACGTGTTGTAAAGTATTTTACTAAAAGTATTTGAATACAATTATTTAAATGCTTCTAGTGTATTTAAAATATTTTTTAAATACAATTAATGGAGAGTATTTAAAAAGTATTTTCAATTATTTTTTTCATACTTTTGCTGAAATTCAAATATTTTTATTTTTGTATTGTCATTATCAGCTGGTGATTGGTCACTATATTGATGGTGCAATTTTGACAAAAAAAAAAATAAAAATGGGTGGGATGTCCCATGCAAATTTTAAAAAAATTATGTAACTTGAATGCAACAGCTCATTAATCATTTGATTAAAAAACATATATTTGTATGTTTTTTTACTTCAAATTAAACAATATTACCTACCTGTTAATAAATAATAACGTAGGTACCTATATTTAATATAATATAATTACTCACTATTTATCTGTTATACCTACATTTTTTTTTTTCAATGAACAATAGGTATTTATAATGTCATTAATATAATATCAATAATAAGAAATATAAATATAAAATGTCCATATACCTTATCCAATTCAGTTTTATCAATAAATTATTAATGCATGTATCAACATTGAGAGAGATAAACAATGTTTATCGTGTATTTTAATATTTCACATTTGCATTAGTCAAACTTAATAATATATAAGTAGTTGGTATGATAATAATTTGAATGGTAATTAAATACGTTTACAAAGTATTTGTATTTGTATTTAAATATATTTTTTAATATATTTAAAATATTGTGTTTAAATACATTTTAAAAGTATTTTTTACAACAGTGTCAATGATCATTCACCTAGTGAATTTTACCAGTTCAATAGGAAAACATTTCAGGGGGCGCTTAAGCTGTACTAATAATAAAATATTTAAAACAATTCCAAAGAAAGGGCTTGAGAACATTTTTAGGGGGGGGGCTAAGTCCCCCCTATTTGCGTCACTGTCAATTCACCTTCACCACATAACTCTATGATTCACCATGATTTACAGTATTTGATAATTTGATTAATTAAATAATTTTTACCATTGATGAATTAAAATACAATATTTAATATATTAATATAATTATTATTAGTAGGTACCAATATTTAATCAATGATTGTAGTGTCACATTTTTTTTTTTTTTAAGTAATGTACAAAATATATACAATACTATAAAATGTGATTTTAGAACGTTACACACCCGATTTTGTATAGGCAATTTAAATTCTATTTTAAAATAGTCGTATGTCAGTACCTACCATTTTTATTGTTGTGTTATCATAATATATGTTAAAAATCACGTTCACGTCATATACATATAACTACAACTTTTCTCTGTATAATTTATACAAAATATGAAAAATGAAAATATTTACTGTGCTCGAGCGTGGAGTTTTTTTTTTCAATATGTATTTTTAAGAAATCCGTGAAATTAAAAAAAAAAAAACGTAAAAAAATTTTAACTAAAAAAACTCCCACGCTATGGCATATATAGTAGGTAAGTATTCTCATCTTTCATGTTTTGAGAGCGTGTAGGTATAGGTATTTTAATAGGTACAGCTAAAATGAATTAAGGGGTTGTGTATAGGCAATTCTCGTTTCGCAGTGTATTTGTGTTGGTATTTGGTCTCTAGTGTGTGTAAAACGTTTGGCATAATAATGATAACGCTGGTGTGTACAATCGCACGCACAGGCACATGTCGATAAATACGGCTACCGTATTTGAAAATCCCATTTCCAACATACCGATTGTCCTAGTAATGCGACGAGGATTCCGAAAACTGATCTGAATTCGTCCTAAAATCTACTTTAGAACTTTTTAATTATTTTTTTCTTTGATTTTCACAAAAATTGAAAATGTCAATTTTGAAATGTTTCAATATACCGATATTAACTTAATTTTAGAGGGACTTTGGGAGACAAAATCAAAAATGTGAGAAAGCCGATCTAAGTAGACTTTACGATAAATCCAGATCGAGTATTTAGAATCCTTATATAGCATCACTATAATATAGGTCCATCATCGGTACCTACGTTGGAAATAGAAATGCGTTTAAATTGCTGTGCGTGATAGAGAGAGAGAGAGAGAAAGAGACAAACAATCGCCGCTTACAATCTCCTTAAGTAAATCAAGTCTATCGGTATATCTAGTCGACAGTCGTTATATTTGAATAGAAATAAATGAGGATTTTGTGAGTTTGGGCAGTTCAACTTTGTGGCCGATTCCACATATCGGACGGGCACGAGTCCCCTTAGAATATAATCAGTGACATGAGCCGATCTTCTCAATTCTTCCAGGACTTTCCTCTTATTTCCCGTTTTTTGATATTTGGAAAAAAATTCGTCCAATTTTTTTGACCGCGTATGAAAAAAATCTTAGCTATACGTACCTGAATCTGGCGTGTATACCCACTAAATTATTTACGACTACATTGGATGCTTCGCGACTGCCGTACATTGCCTATATAAAAAACGAAAATGTTTTTTTTTTTTTTTTGTCCATTTTCATCGAAACGAAACGACGTTTATCGCGGTACTGATTTTTAACTTTTTTGCATTCAAACTTGCTCGAGGTAATATCGTACCAAGAATATTTGTCATTTTTACTGTAATAATATAGTGGTTTATATGTTATATTCATAACAACCTTCTTCTTTTGTAAAGTCTGTTAAAAAATTCGTTTAATTTTCAATACAAAAATTTTATTAGGTAACGAAATAATGTTGGAAATGTTTTTGGTACGATACACCTCAAGAAAGTTACGAGTAGGAATCTATTAACGTTTTAAACTTTATCGTTAGAGTATAAGGTACCCATCTACCGGCTATAGGTATGCATTTTGTCGTTTTGACGAAATCGGAATCGTTTATTCGAGTGAAAAATATGGATTTTTCGCGGTCGCGAAATAAATCATAGTATGAAACAGACACGGTCGATCACCACAATTTTGATCGTTTGCGATTCACACAGACGATGCCGTATTTAAATAGGTAAGCAAAAAAAAAAAAAAGTCATTCCTCAATTTTAATCAATTTATTAAGAATTAAGTGATCAATGGGATCAAATACGGGAAGAAAAGTTTAAATATTTTTACATTTTGCGGCCCATCATAATGGCGGCAAGTGCCCCGGTTCGCCCTCCCCCCCTAGAACTGGCACTGATAATACTCCTTAATCTAGTTACTTTTGAACGGCTCATGCTGTAGATCTCCAGCTTTCCTCTACACGCAGTAGTTGTATACGGACGACTGTTTTTTTGAATTTTCATTTCATATTATAATAGGTAATTAATAGAATGAAAACGAGCAACGAAATATAATATGTTTAGGTACACACGTATTACGCAAGATGTGTTATAAATTGGCAATTACCGAATTATTATTTAAGACTTCTTTTCCGAGACCAAAATACGAGAACGTAAGTAATTAATATTATAATAACTATATATAGGTTCGTTGATGAACACGATCGTCGCACACCGTGTAATATTGCATAATTAAATCTCTCATTTAAAAACACATAATTATATCACTGAACTATTATTTTTTTTCTATCGGTCTATCGGGTACGGTACCTTGCAAGCATGCACTATAACTATTATTTCGATATCCATGTTTAAAACGTCTTCGATTTACCGATTGAATTTTCGATTAAGTACATTAAACACAGAACGTAATCCATGTGCACAAATAAAATATCGCTTCACATCATTACACATTACAAATCTACCGATTGTTTTTGAAATCATCCGATAAAACGAGACTTATGTAATACAAGGATTGTGTGTATTAGCTGCATCTCGAATACGGTATGTATATATATTAGAGAGTATCTTTATTTTTACATTTACCAAATAAATTCACCGGCCGTGTAAAATTTCACATGCGCGTCCTCGCCGACGGCTAAATTTAGAATCATTAGGTGTGTATGCGGTATTCCAAAATTAGTAATATTATAAATATTAAATGACATTCGACAATGTTAATAATTGTTTCCATTTATAATTTATTTTTAATCACGACGTAATATTGATCGACAATCTATAAGTACGTTAATATTATGATAATATAGTCTATTCAATATTTACTAAGTTTTTATCTCGGAAAAAATCATATTATTGAAGGCGATTATCACGAAATATACACGTCGCAATCTTGTGCACACAGTAACGAAAGTTATTTTCGTTTCGTCCAATAAGAATAATTCTCTTAAGGAGAATAGAAACAACTTTTAAAAATCAAAATACGCTTATGATAATATATATACATATATAACAATGGAAGTTTTGAGTAGTTCTACTTCAGTTCATATTTTTTGGCATTTACACGGATAACACAATTAATTTTATTATCTCACGGATAATCAACCACGTACTCGAGCATAAAAATAAATTAATCGAATCCATTTGGTTTTAAAAAAAATATATTTTGATCTCTATCCGTTGTCAGTAACTTTTATTTTTATCATAAATAAAAATTGCTTGTAAATACACAAAAAATAAATTATTTTTTTTTTTTTGGCAAATATAATACATGAACACTATTTTTCTTAATTATTTGGGATCGATAACTCTAGTCGTGCACTTCCCTTAAATCAATCTCTCGCGCATTCTTTTTACTTATACCGGCCAGCCCACCACATATCTCTCCTCTCTAAGAGATCACATCCCTCCACTTTTTTTCGACCTTTCTTTACTCCTCATTCTATACATACATAACATAAATATTAATCTTACTGCCTCTGTCCCTTCCTTAAAACATGCCAAACCCATCAATTTATTCTTCTTTCTATTTTGCTCATTATTGAAATCACTTCTATACTATTTCTTAAGCTGACTACACATTTGAGCATTTCAGTGTAATGTAAATATTGTTTATGTTCGTGTTTGGTACATTAAAACATTATTTATAACGTGATTTTATAGGTGGATATACACTAGACTACTAGAGAAACTCCATGATATGTCTCTTTCTCAACATTTTTACTTAAGCAGACACAAGTGGAATAATAGTTCTATTGAGTTAATTGAGGTTATATGAACTTTAATGGATATGCACAGTTAAATTATATTATTACTCAACTAGTATTTTTAAATAATGTAATTAGATTAGTTATTTTTAGTGTTTGAACTCGACTGATTAATATTATGAAAATTCATACCCATCTTATACTGTGCCCCTATATACCTACCTAATAACGTGAAGAGAGACATAAAGTGACGAGTCAATGAAATTGTATCGTTACACCGTACATACTAGCTGTGGAACATTCCTTTGATATTCGTTAAAAAATCGCCAACACATATATTACCATGTTACATTACACCAAAATGCTCGAGTGTGTATACTATATATATATATATATATATATGTGTGTGTGTGTGTGTAGCTTTATATACTAATTTATACTTCTATAAAACATAAATTGTTTACATTTTCCAGTATACTTCTATCAAAAAATAAGTATAGGAAATGTTATTTTTTATAAAAAAAAGTAGGTACCCAAATATAGATAAATTAATAATGTATACAAAGGGATAGAAATGGTAAATTTGAACAATATACAAAATTTATTAAAATATAAGTTGGTACATCACCTACTTTTATCACATACAAATGACACACATTGACACAATACTCGGTAAGTTATGGGAAAATATTCAACTTCTTTTTCATTTATTGACTAATTAAATGTAGTACAATAAGGAACGCCTAAACAATATATTGAAATATTTTATGCATTGCGCATTATTACTTAATCACCGTAACTTGAATACTGACTTTTTCCAACTTTCTAACAAACAAACTTTACAAAATAGGCTGTTTTAAATCAGTACATATAAAAAAAAAAAAAAAAAAAAAAATAGTAGTCATAGTAATAATAATAATAATAATAATAATTAATAATAAAAATCAAAAATTGAATTAAATTAATTTATAAAACCATGTAAAACTTATTGTTTTATACAATGAATAATGAATTTCATAAAATAAAACATAACGTTTCTTTTTTCCATAACATTTAAGTATTTAAATGTTGTTTTGACGAAATGTACGATTAATACAAATTTAAATTTAAATATTATTTGGTTCTCTGATTAGTTCCAATTATAAGTTTAAATTTTTAGCAATATATCCATTGTTTGCAACTAGATGTATCATCTACAATTATCACAGCAATGGTAACAGTTTAGAATATCTGTGGTAATTTAGTTTAATTTATATATATATATATTATTATATATATTAATATATAGTTTATGATGTTAAACGTACAAGTACTAAAAACCGGATATTGAATTTTATCGAACCAATTGTATTAAAAATACTAGGACTAAATATGTTTAATTTTATCTCAGTTTGTAATATTGTGATAAAGAAAACATTGGCAATTTAAAATAACCAAGGAATTTTAATTTGCATACAAAATATTGAGTTTGAAGTAAGTAGATTATCAACTATTAAAAAAATTTAAAAATATAATAAAATAAATAATAATGAAAAACTATATATATATATTATAATTATTTTGGGTAGGTAAAGGCAGTAATAAATCGCCACCAGCACATGTATATATTACACTTTTATCCCGAAAAAAATATGCATTATTATTAAAAAATTAACTACTAAATAAACACCATGTTATTTTAAATTTGATCTCTATATTATGAGACACGACACATTCAACTTTTTGACAAAGTATAAGTAAAAAAAAAAAAAATATGTATAGGCATTATGAATAAAATAGTTTCAAAATCATACTATAAAGTTCTTTTTAATAGTGTGATCATCATTTTTATTTTACCAGATGAGTTGGAGATTGTAAGTGTATATTGTAATTGATCTTTTAGAAATTGTACAGGGCGAAAAAAAGAATGTTTATCTGACGGGTGGACAGGCAATGTACTTTGAAACAACCATCACATTGCATATTTGCGGGTCCATTCTCTGGCTAATTCATTGTACTTTTCCCTGTCTGTTTTGTATATCCTAGCTATCTCGGGAACAAGCGGGTCATCTGGATTTGGATCACACAGCAGCGAACAAATGGACAACAAAACTGGAACAATATATTTAAAATTAACTTAAGTCATATTTTATAGTAATATCAGTCATAATAATAATTAATAATGAGATTGTTATTTATTACCTTTTGAAATAGTCAATGCTGGTGACCACTGAGACCGTAGAATATCAAGACAAATGCTACCGTTACTGTTTATGTTCGGATGATAAATTCTAGTTGTGAAAGCCACCTAAATATTGAAAGAAGCAAATTAATAATATAACATACAACTAATTATATAATTGTACTGACCTTTGGAGGTTTGAATGGATAATCAGTAGGAAAGTGAATTGTTAAGAAGAACACACCTCCTTGATATGGACTATCAGGCTAAAATATAAAATAGGTACATATTTTTAATTTATGTATACAAATATTTATTAAAAGGTGCTACAATTAAGAGAATACTACACCAATGGTGTCCAGAGGTAAAAGCTGGTTCTTAAAGTGATTTTAGAATTGAAACACCTATTATTAATTGGATAGAAGATAACAATATTTTGGAATGAACCTTGTTTTGGATTTTTTTTAAATAACTAATTTTAAAAAATGTTATTGAAGTTTCAAAAAGTTAATCTTTTACTTTTTTAAACCTTAAAACTTTTCTCATATTAAAAAATAAGGTTCATTGTTGTCTATTAATTGTACTTAACTATTTATGAATCCGTTTTAATAGTTATGCATAAAAATGTTTTTGTTAAATATAAATAACTTACTGGTCCCATTATTGTAGCTTGCCAATGAAATACTGAAAAAAAAAAAAAAATTAAATAATTTTAAATAAATTCATAATAAGCGCTATTTGTTAAACATTTAAAAAAAAAATAAAATAATTTTTTGCATTTTCATTTTAGAATCGTGAAATAATTTAAATTGAATCAAATATTAGAAATTACAAATATGTTGTCATATGCAGTATATACATTTTCAATATTGGCAATTGGATAGACAGAGACAGTAAATGTAGGTGTTACGTCCTCTCATGAAATTTTAAATTTACAAATGATATTTTTCAACATAAAACCTTCATTATTTGGATAAGAAATACTTTTAAATTTAAATTTCACTACATAATGATGTATTCTTTCCAATGTACCTACCCTAATCAATTTTTAAATACATTAACTGCACATATAAATTTAGCTTTTATCTACAATGTACTACCAACAAGTTTATTTAGATTTTAGATTCTGAGCTTTGCAATAAATTTATTGGTTTATATATGTATGTATGTATGTATGTATGTATGTATGTATGTATGTATGTATGTATGTATGTATGTATGTATGTATGTATGTATGTATGTATGTATGTATGTATGTACGTACGTACGAGTACGTAGATAGAGTAAAGAGTTGGTACTTTTAGAGGTAATATTTTGGATTTTCTTAGTACCTAGTTATTATAAAAAGCATAAAGGGAAATATCAATAACACTAACTGTTGTTATAAATTAGAAAATAACAAATAAACTAATCATGGTTACCGACTATATAGATGATATTATATAATATATTTTATAACCACCAAAAACACCATAAATTATTATAAATTGGAAAATTAAAATGTTAGAAATTTGAAATTTATACCAAATATTTATTATAGCATTGTATAGGTATTGACATTTTTTTATTAGCCATATAAATTCTAATAGTAATACTCATGTTCTATAACACAGAAATGCTTAGAATTATTTTATCGAAATAAATGATTTATCATCGTTTTCAAATTCAATATATCCACTACCAGTAACCTACCCAACTAGCAAAGTGATTCCAACCCCTCCCCTATTGACTGGTCTTTTTTTTTTTAACAAGACTAAATGTTTATGTTTTGAATAATTAACATTTTAAAGTTGTTTTACAACTTTGATAATGCCATCCAAAACTAAAATTTTTTAAATACCCCCCCCCACAAAAAAAAAAAAAAAATTTCATGATGTGTACTCTTACGCAGTGAGAGGTATTCATGATAATAACCATACCACCTCATTTATAATTCCAGAAACAAATTGAAGTATTTTTTAAATTTACATCACATACATACAATTGATGCACTGGGTTTTATCATGTTACATCATCTGTAATCACTAATCGCACATATAGAATGATTTGATGCCATCACTGACAAAGCATCTTCAAGATAAAATATATTTTAAATGCGCATATGCTACACACCATTCATAATGCCTACACCATAGAGTAGTACTACTCTATGGCCTACACACTATGTTATTATCAGTGGCAGTTTTAAGGGGGCTGGAGGCCCCCTCTCCCCCTAGAAGTTAAATATTCATAGTTGTAAAATAATAAGAGTTAACTATAAGTAATATAGTTAATGCTAAATATTGTGTTTTCAAAATATTGAAGTTGAAGAATTGAACTCCCTCCCCGCCATAAAAAAATCCTAGAACCCCGACTGGCTATAAAAATTCTTTTGCCTGTTAATATCCATTCATTTTTGTGGCAGACAAAAGTGCAAATACATGCCGGTGGGTGGAACTCCTTAGGTGTTTCCGAATTATCATTATTTTGGTTGAATTGCAAGCACGATTTTCTCGTAACACAACCGAATTGCATGCCAGTTTTTTTTAAATTTATTAGGCATATTTTTAATTTTTTTTTTTGCATATTTGTACATTTTTAGTGCATATTTTTGTTTTTAGTTTATATTTTTACGCATTCTTATTTAAATAAAAATTTGTTAAATCACGTCAAAAAAAAATCAGAAGTTTCAAAACTTTCCAGCGTATAATAAAGTACACTTTATCTACTTTATTACGATCAGTCGTTATCCGTCGGAGATAATACATTTTCAATGTTTATGAATGTACTTTGTCTAATCCCATTCCTCGGAGAAAACCCATATTACTACCGAATTTAAAATAAAATGTCGTCTATTCAAACTTTTACGGGTGCAATTCGAACATGTCACAAAAAATACACACATGCAATTCGGTTGTCGACCAACATCGCTTTTTATTGACACGCAACCCGGATGCAGCCAACTCCTTACTAATAATATGGCACCAAACATACATTGGTGAGATAGTTTACAGGAGGCTCTATCCGTTGTATATGATCTAAGGTAAGTATTTAATTATTAACATTTTTAGTTAGATATTATCTTTTTAATTTAATGACATTTAATCTACCATTGTTGGGTTCATTATTAATTAATGAAATACCTTCCAACAGCTACTTGTAATATGTTTCTGAAATTAAAAATAGGGGTTACCATTTAAAAATCATGAGTTGTTAATTAACTTGCCATGAATCACATCACAGTTTATTTTAGTACCTATTTTTTTTTACTTTACAAATTATTCTTTACAAAATTGTTATAGGTATTACCTATTTCATATGCTTAAATATATCTTCATGTTACATATGTGAATTCATTTTAGTCCTAGCTAATATTATGGACAGTTTTGAAATCTTTAACCTGTTTAATAGACAACGTACGACTATGAACAAAGAATTAATTTTTAGGAGGGCATATGCTAGAGGTGCAATTTCAATGATTTGAAGAAAAATCATTATTAATAACTTATTTTGCTTATTTTCGGTTTACAAAGCGATTTCTCAATTTTTCAACCCGTTAATTTTGATAATAATCATTGTTTAATTTAAAAAAAGGAAAACAGAATTAATTCTTTTTATCGAGAATAATACAATACTTTTAGTAATTTAAGTTCCGCATATTTATATGTACACATAATGCAGGTATTTTAAATTATCTACCAATATTGTGTCTATAGTTTTAGATAATCAATTATTAATATAAATTGTATTCATACTTGTTAATTCAATACTTAATATGAATTTATAATCAAAAAGACAATATGCGATCACTCATGTTACAATTAAAGATGCAACCCATGGCTAATTAATTAAGGAACTACTAAAATATTCATGAAAATAATTAAATTAAAAGGTTTAAAATTTTATTTTTAGAACCTTACAAAAAGCGACTACTCTAAAAAAAATATTCAATACAAAGAATGTTTTACGTTAAAAAAACATCCAGTATACTTTGTCTCAGATAAGAGTGAACTAAGGCAACTAGTACATATACATCATGTACTATGTTTACATGCATCAGTTAATTCGGATTAACTCAATTTGCATTTAGATATCGCGGATTGAGGTGCGTATTTATATGCACAACTAAAATCCGAATTAATACCGATAAATATAATAATAATGATAAATAATAGTTAACAGATAACAATAATCTTAATACCAAAAATTTTATAATTTTTATAAATTATAAATTTTATAATCTTTTATAATCTCGGAACTATTTCTAATCCGCATTCCAAATGCGAATTAAGTAAACAGTTTTAGTTCAAATCGGCTTGACTCAAACCGAATTAACGTCTCAACTCCAGGAGTTTACTAATTAAAATACTAACTAAAATAGTTTTTACTAATGCGTATTGAGTTAAATCGGCTTAAACTGTACATGTAAACGTAATAATGGTCATGTCCAACGCGCCGTACAGTTTCACAGCAGAGAATATCTCTTTATTTATTATAATAATTATCGGACTCACAATTTTAATGTTTTACATTTATCGGTAGTGCTGAGAACAAACACTATATTCTGCCACCGACGAAAACTGATTAAATGGTGACGTGGTCAGACTAAAACTGAACAAAAATCAGTCCACCGCCTAAAGTTATTCCTTATGGTACTTGTGTATTTATATATAATTGATTAAATTCTAACGAAATGAGTACCTACACTGCAATAATAGTATTTTATGATAAATATAATATTGGTAGAGATATCGAATAGGTATTCATATAATTAAAAATATTATGATTTATAATACCTAATATAATATAGGTATCTATGACTTATGATAATTTAAGAATATAACAAATAGTAAACTATGTATTATAAACCAAACAATGTACCTATAACCTACTTAAATTTAAAATACTTTTGATTAAGTATCCATAAGTAAATTTAGTAGGTACAGTCATCACCAGATAAATTAGCACAGCAGAGGAGTGATAACGGAAAACAAGGGGTTCTCCGTATTTGGATGTTATTACCGAATATATCATAATATTTTAAAACTAATTTTTTTCCAGTTTCCATACACATTAATCTATTAATTTTGTCATTTTCATCCGAAGTTGTTTATTTTTATACATTTACGTTGACCTACTCAGTGTGGTGCACCGCATGGCCGAAACACACCACGACTGGTTTGGGCTACACTTACAGAAAAGCGAAGCCATTTATCTGGCTACGACTGTATGTAGGTAGTGTATTCATTTGAAGAGGTACAAACATTTTTTTAAAAAAGAAATGTAAAAACTATTTGTTTAACAAGTTGAAATAAAATACAATGTTTTGTAACTTACAATCATCTCCTACAGGTCCTGCAGAACATTGGGCTGGTGGATCTCTGCCTAAGTCTTGAAGTTCCTAGAAAATGAACACATTTAGGTAATCATATTTGAAATATGAATTTAATAAATTAAAAAAAAATTAATAGGTATACCTACTTAAATATAAAATAACTAATCTTTGGTTAGGTATGAATACTTAAAAATATACAATTGATAAAATAGGACAATTATTGATTAAAATTATAAATTGGGTATTACTTGTTGCCTTATAGGTACACACTTAAAATGAAAAATGAAATAAAAAGTAGGTCAAATACATTCACTGTAATATATAATAGGTGGTGGGTATAGTATAACAATAAAAAACAATTCACGAAAAACCTATAAGAAATGAGCTAGTATTTTCGAGGAATAATATAATTTCAAAATTGTATGATCCCTAAAAAGCGTAATACCCGTGTTATATAATAGAATCAATCAATTAGGTACTTTCAATGAGTAAAATAAATAAAATACAATTTGTTAAAAGAAAAATACTAAATCTTTATAGTCGACAAAGGTAGTTTTGAATTTTTTTTCAGTTAAAATCAACAATAGGTAATATGTAGTTAATAAATGAACATCACATGGGTAGTAGACGTTTAAAAATATTCAATAGGTACATCTATTACAAGACTTGACGTAAACTTCAACTAGGCACCTACTAATTTTTATAATTACTTAAATAAATCTTACAAGTTTATAATAAGTAGGTAGGTAGATTATTTGAATAAAATATGTATCTACATATTGTTTTACCATAGGTTAGTTACCTACCTATAGTAGAACAATCAACCTGTCCAAATAATGAAATAAATATTTAGGTAAATAGATAGCAGCGGGCACCGATATAATATTCTCTTATCAGAAATATGGCGACCAGTAACAACCTGAAAGCACTACCTACTCATTAGAAAATAACAAAGGCCATGCATCTGCAAGTTATGTTTTGAACGCACAAAAGTATATAATAATCAGTGTTGTATTGAAAGTTTAAGTGCCCATAAATACCTAGTGTGGTGGTGGCTATAGGTAGGTAGTACAAATAAATGTCATATGAAAATATGTGAATCTTCCCGGGTCATAGTGCCAGGGAACAAAAAGTGACAAGACAACCATTTTGTTTCTCGGTCGTCATTATATATTCACGACCGTACTATATTAAATAATAAAAATAAATCGTACACCTAACGATATCGATTACGTTCAATTGTTTGAGTATTGTTAAAAACAAATAAAACAATACTATTATCATACGTAATTCCAAAGTTTGGTGTGTGTGTGTGTGTGTGTGTAGCGTGTGTCCACGATAATATTAATACGTATCGGACGCAATGCGCGCGTATCGGGCACGGAAAACGGGTAAAACGAAAACGATTTTGCGGTGAAAACCGAAACGGCGTTCGGCCCACGATCCGTTGGCACGTCCGGGCCACCACGTCCGAATCACGCGTCCGACACGAACGGCGGTGTGCCACCCCGCGAAACACGGGGAAAATCGGAATTTTCGCGTTTTTTTTTTCGTCGGCCGACGAAAATCCAAATTCCGATCGGCCACCGGTCGTCGTCGTCGTCGCCGCCGTCGCCGCAACCACACGAGTCCCGCCGCGGACGGTCGGCGGGCGCGCACGTTTGACACGGGACGAAATCCGGAAGGGACGTCGCGGGCGGCGTACACCGGACGCTTATGGGGTGTTCTTCGGGTACGCCGGACGGCGCGGACAACGAAAAACGGAACGGCGAGAGGGCCCAACGCGTACCTTTTTTTTTTTTTTTTTTTATCATCGTACCCACTTACCTTATTGATTCGTTTCAACGCCATTTTACGACGATTTGTTTTGTTAAGATGTTTGTCTCAGTGTCGTAAAACGTTACACCCGAAACGCGGTGTACGAGCGATATCAAAACGCGTTACTTCCGTCGAACCAACAAAATACAATACAATATATATGTATTGTTACATATATTGTATTATTATCGTCGTTTTGGAGCTGGTGAGATTCGGTTCCACCAGCAACGCGCACACGAATATTATTCGACGTACGTACGTGTGTGTGTGTGTGCGTGCGCGCTGTGTGCGTACGGTGCGCGGGTGCGAGTGTGTGCGTGCGCCCGTTATACGGCCGTGTAAAACTTGTGAATGTGTACGGACGTGCGAGCCGCGCGCGTGTGCGTGTGCGTTTCGAACGTGTACTGTGCGTGCGCGCGTGCGGGTTATCAGAAAAGGACGGAAGAGCGGTCGCGTGTTGGGGAACAGAGCACAGTATAATATACAAGATGGCCGTCGCCGCCGCCGCCGCCGATCTACGTCCCGTACCCGCAGCAGTGCTGCTGCCCCGCCGCGCCGCTAGAGCTCCAAACGTACGTACACGCTCGCGACGTTTTGCGTTTCCCTCTCCCTACCGTGACCGAGGCGCGCGGAACTATTTTCTCTCTATCGCTCCCTCGCTCCGTCTCGTCTTACCCATCGTCCCCGTCACGTCCGTGGACCCCGTCGCGGTTCTTCCCGGTTTCCCACCCCCGATAACGGCCCGCACGGTGACGTTTTCGTCTATTCGGATGACCGTCGTTGTCCCGCCGCCGACACGTCATATCGTTATGCGTGCGGTAACGAATTTGACCGGAGATCACTGGCACGGCGACCCGCCACATGACAGCCTCCATACGGTTCGCGTGGTTTATACCATACGGTCGGACGAATACCACAAAAACGAATTCCTTTATTTGGTCATGTAATCTTTTCGGACGTCTTATCATGCGTTGTATAATATAGTATTATCATCGTATATTTTCCGCTGCTACTAGTTTGCGGTGCATGAACGAAATATAGTGCCCCCCCAGTTGTCTTGACTCTCGGGAACATATTGATCGAGTGCCTGTACGACTAGATTATAATATGTATTGTAATAGATATAGTAAGCGTAAAATTGGTGGAATCACGGTTTAAGACATCTTAAACCGTGGACGTAAATACGTAATTAATAGACTGCTATCTTGGTGTCACCATATTACAGCATGTTCAATGTAGGTGTTGAGTTACAAATTATCAGAATAATACATTGGCTATTGAGCTTTAATGAATAATGAATATATCAATATATAGGTATGTAAATGATAACTATTAGTACCTACAGACACTGGTGTCTACCTGGCGGCTCGTGGGCTTTGAGAGTGGGAGGACGATTAAAAATTATTTATTTTTGAAAAGCATAGAATAGAATATACAATAATGATTTATTAGACCAAAATGAATACCATATAGAAAAACAAAAATATAAATACGTTTCACAAAAACCGAAAATTACAAAATAATAAAACATCTACGTTTTGTAATTTTGTTATTATTAAAACTCATGTTTTAATAAGCGTCCATTTTTCATTGCACTGAAGAGGTCTTCCGAGTTGTTTTACATACATTTTCTGTTAATATGATACCTACTGATTTTTTATCTATTATATTATAATAATATACCTAATATACACCAATAATAAAAGAATAAATTAAATAAACAATAAAGAAATATAGACATGTGAACGCATCACAATAAATAAGTACATGCACGTCGGGCGATTGTTCGTATCGCTCCGGCGACCGCATCATTACCGAATTCCCCCTCCTGTGTTTTGATCGTATAGTATTGTCAACGTCGCCCCAGCAGCCGTGAGCTGTTCGATACTCGATAACCGTGCAGACGAATAATAATAATAATGTAGGTACCAATTTCAACCGAGCTATTATACCTACATATATTTTTAAACTTCGAATATCTCGTAGTGTTTTCATAACAATGGAAAACAATTTTTACTTTCGATACCTAATAACATTTTGAAAATGCGTTACAACGTAAATATAAATAGTTATTAATATTTAAATCAATTTCTAACTTGTTAATAAGTAATTTGTTACAATTTTAAAGGGGGCGATCGCCCCGTCACCCCTACACACGAACCATCCACTGATATCTACTTGCAATTGCTAATGGATAATTATTTATAGGAAATATTATAAAATAGAGGATTTAATTCTAAGTATAAAATTATCGATAGTTCTAAATTTTTTAACCCGGTAACAATTCTTATCAAAATAGTCATTGGGTCCTAAATGAGTCGGCATATTATCCAGACACCTGTTTCCATTGCTCGTTATCACTGACTTCGGTGTTCGTTGTTCGCATGGTTGAAATATACTATATATATATATATAGGTGTTTATTTAATATTTAACTTAATAATATTTTAATAATTAATATATGGTATATTTCAACGATGGTTGTTCGTGTCGTCACTGGAAACGACAGCCCAGCAAATTCGACTATCGTTCTACACTTCTACCTTCACTTTCCGGTTCCTCGACACAAAAGTCGAAAGCCTATTTATTCTCTTGTTTTTAAATGATAGGTACATCATACGATTATTTTACTTATGTTTCCATTGTGTTTTCTTTCCTGTTATTAATTCGTTTTTATCTCCCGGAATTATTATCACCATTATTCACCAATACTATTTAATTAATTTGTTTAGATAGGTAGGTATTGAAAATTCCCTTTAAAAAAAGTAAGGGAAGAAAGTATGCTCGGGAAAAGGGGGTTAAGTCAAAAACATAAACTTTTCAGGAGAGTATGGTATATACTTTTAAGTTAAAAGTATATACCACTATTAAAAGTTTTAACCCATAATCGGGATCCTATTGTTGAACAAAATACCTCAGGCTTCTTAAAAAAAACGGTCTATAGAGTATAGACGGAACAATAGAAGAGAATAGGCTGAAATGATTTGGGGGAATGTTGAGAATGGAATAGTTGTGAAAAAAATCAAATATAGATAGAAATTAGAAGAGAGGAAAGTAAAAAGAAAATTAGTTAAAGATTATATATATTATATGAAGTCATATGATAAATATATAGATGGTTATATGGAACATATGGAATTGACCGCAGTGGCGGATCCAGAGCTATATTTTTTTTTGGGTGGGGGGAAGGCAAACGCTACCTTTGCCCCCCCCCCACATCCACATGGATTCGCCACTGATTTACCGGTATTATAATGGTTTCAGGTTTTAGAACGGTATATTAATTTTATCGATTTTTAAAATGTATGTTATCGGTTGTCCGGTTTTTTTTTTTTTATTTAATTGTTTTATTTAATTATTTTTAATTTATTTTGTATAATTGGATTTTATAATCATGAAAATTGTGATGTCATTGTAGCCAGTGGCGTATCTAGTAATTTCGTATTGGGAGGAATAAGATTCCATATTATCCTTGAGGACAAAAATTTTATTTATTAGTAGGTATTGACCGGATAATATTAACATAATAATATATTATAGTAATTATGTGTATACACGGTGCATCATCAATTAAGTGCGGAAGTGTGTGCGCGCAACATTTTAGTGCTGCAGTTATTTTATAAAACTATAGTTTTATTTGATTTCAGTAGGTACTTATTTTGTTATTATAAATAACAAATTGTTTCTTTAAAATATATATATATTATATAAGTATAGAACCAATTTTTACTTCATATTTGTAAAAATAAATACATAATCAACTTGGATAAATAGTTAAATGATTGCAAATAGTGTTTTTGTAAAACAAATTTAATTGTTGAGCAGAACATTTTTTAATTTTAATAATGCTTGTTTGTAGGCATGTGATAAATTATAATTACAGATTTATAGAAAATTTTTACTCTCGACAATTCCTTCAATAATTATGTGAATTGGTTTATTTCAGTTTCAATATATAGCCTATAAAAAGTTCAATAATTCAGTATAAAAATTACTTTTTCGAAAATTGGTGAGTACCTATAGTACCTATATCTATTACATAAAAGTTTTAGTTCTGAACCCGTGAAATGTATTACTTATATATTTATAAAATTATATTAATGTATTAATTACTTATTTCCAGTGGCGGCTCGTGTGTAGGGGCGACGGGGCGATCCGCCCCCTCTAATTGTAATTGTAGCAAATTACTTATTAAATAAGTTAAGATATTAACTTAAATATTAACAATTATTTATATTTACATTGTAATGCATTTACAAAACATTATTATTGAAAGTGAAAATTATTTTTCATCGTTATGAAAACATTATGAGGTAATCGGAGTTTAAAAATATGCATAGGTACCTATTATTAATTTGTGCGGTTATCGATAGTATCGAACAGCGCTCGGCGACGGGGCAACGTTGAAAATCGCCCGTCGTAACTATACGATCAAAACACAAAAACATTGGTAGGGAATTCGGTAATAATGCAGCCGCCGGAGCGATACGAATAATCGCCCGACATGCATGTGGATTGTGGACTGCGGAACAATACCTACTGAATAAGTTAACGTGCATTTATTGTGTTCGTGTACGCGTACACATTACTGTCATTTCTACATTTCTTTATTAATTATTTAATTTATTCCTTTATTATATTGACGTTTACCTATTATATTATTATAATATAGTAGATAAAAGTTCAGTATCATATTCACAGAAAGTTGAAATAAAACTTTGATGAAAGATAGACGCTTAAATTTCGAGTATAAAACGTACGAGTTTTATTATTTTGTAATTTTCGGTTTTTGTAAAACGTATTTATATATTTGTTTTTTATATGGTATTAATTTTGGTTTAATAAATACCTTTTGAATGGGTACATAATTATTATTGTATTCTATATGCTTTTCAAAAATGAATAGTTTTTAATCGCCCTCCCACTTTCAAAGCTCACGAGCTGCCACTGCTTATTTCGTTATATGCACATGTATAATATAATTTTATCATTTAGTCGTGTGATTATTGTGCTATTTTGTTGACCTCAAAAACATATTTATACACGTCGAAGAATATAGAAAAAGTGTTCAATGCTGTAGGTATAGTGTACACAATATGCCATATAATATATTATACTACCTATACCTATATAGACGGTTGACATTATTTTAACAAACTGTACATGAAATGCATAATATTTAAACTAATAATATTATACCTATTATGGTTTTAAAATAAAAAAATTAATATTTTTGTCCGAGTTAAATAAATATATATTATAATAGATAGATATGTTATTCTGGTATAATGGTGTCACTGCCCTCATGTACTCTGCACCCATATGTTATGTATGATACCTATATATAAATATTATATCATATATGTGTATATATGTTGTAAAATACAAAAATGATGTAAATACATACTATAAATAAATGTATTTTAAAATTTACGTCAAACGCGTAAAACTGAACAGATATGCACAAAATATGTATATTGTATATAGGTAGGTATAATAATATTTATCAATTAATAATTATTTTATTATGTATTCATTACAGGGTACAATATAAATTAAATTTCGTATTACACTCTTTTATAATTTATATAAATATCCTCTCCCATGTAAACAAATATAATGTAACCTAAATTAACTAATAGCCTATTATTATTCAATATTTTAATTTTGTTTAAAAAAAATTTGGTATTAATTATTTATAATTATTATAACGTCCATATCGAAAAACTTATTAGGTATGGGTAGGAAGGTATACACAACTTGTGATCCAACCAAATATTAGGGAGATACCCATATGAATCTAATTAATTGATTCAAATCTGCCGATTTGTCCGGCTCACGAAATAATTTAGCTAAAAAACAAAGAATGTATTTGTTTTTTGGAAAAATATATTTACATAATTAAGAATATTAAGGAGATTGGAAGCGGTCATTAATTATGGACTTGTGCATAGGCAATTATTTGATTTCTTCGTGTTACGCAGTGGATTTGTGTGAGTAGTATTTGGTCTTTAGTGTGTGTAAATACGTTTGGCATAATATTGATAATGCTGGTGTGTACAGACGCACGCATAGGCACATGTTAAAAGATATGTGGCTACCGTATTTGAAAAGACACTAAATCCTATTTCCAACATACCGATCGTCCTAGTGACATGATAAGGATTCTAAAAACTGATCTGAATTCATTGTAAAATCTACTTTAGAACGACTTTTCCACTTTTTGATTTTTTTCCCCTTGATTTTTCCAAAAATCTAAAATGTTTGAATAGGTATATTATCTTAGTTTTAGGAGGACTTTGGGAGACAAAATCAAAAATGTGGGAAAGTCGATCTAAAGTAGACTTTAGGACAAATCCCGATCAGTTTTTAGAATCCTTATCGCATGACTAGGTCCATCGGTACGTTGGAAATAAAAATGGTCTAAATTGCCATGTTACGTGTGTGATATAGAGAGAGACAGACGATCGCCGTTTCTAATTACCTTAAGAGTATTAAAATTATGATTTAATTATTCTTGTTTGGATTATGATTTAAGTGTACAGATTTTATTTCGAACGTACATTTTTTTTACCAGTTCAATTATTTCTTAAATACTATCTCAGTTTTCAATATGGCTAAGCAAAAAGTAATTTCAAGTTATCAGTAGGTATACCGTATACCTATAGTTGATTACAGCTTCTATAGGCACGATAGTACTTGGATAATGTACGAGTAGACATTAAAATAATATGGTATTGTTGTCAAAATATAAAATTAAGTGTAAAATTTAAAATAGGTACCTACATTAACTACCTAATTGAAAAAATTGGTGTATTAGACGCTTTGACACGTACCTAATGTCTTAATATAGATTCATGGGTGACGGATGGGCAAGTATAACATAATATAATGTACATAAAAGAACGCCACATCATCCATTTTTAAAGGGTTCTGTAAAGACAATTTTTAAGACATTTTTTAAAATTGAAAATCTAATATATTTAAAAATATTTAAATAATATATTTGAAAAATAGTCCTGTAGTGTCAGTACCTTTTTTATTGATGTGAATCTACTATCAGTATTATCTAATGACCATTGGGTAAAGTGATGTAAGTGGTATCGATAATAATTACGTCATCATCTTCGACTATGAAACATGTGACTATATACATTATGAAAGTGTGAAAATGCAAAACAAAATTTTAAAATTCATAAGCATTATTATGATTTTAAAAGTGTTAATACATTTTAATACATTTTTGAACTTTTAAAAAATTAACATGTTAATTTCGTATTCATGAAATTAAATATTCTATCCTAAAATTAACTTCTTTTTTTTTTAGTGACATTGTAGGACTTTCAAATTTATATAAAATTAAAACAAAGGTCATCAAACACAAAAATAGTATATATTCAAGTAGCTTTACATAATAATTACATCATGTTCATCAATTTATTAATGATGAATGTATAATTAAGAATTTCGTAAATTGATCACGAATATACCTTGCTTTACCTTATTTGTTTGTTTACGCAAACATGAAACATCAATAAATATAATAAATTGATATAGTCAAAATAAAAACATCAAATTTTGTTAGATACTATATAAAAGAAAATAATGTAATCTATGACGTAGCAATTTTAAATTTTTCCATAATTTGTCTAAATTTTGCCGTGGCGGCTCGTGTGTAAGGGTGACGGGGTGATCGCCTCCTCTCTAAAATTGTAACGATTATTTATATTTACATTGTAATGCATTTTCAAAATATTATTATTGAAAGTAAAAATCGTTATCCACTGTTATGAAAACACTACGAGGAGTTTAAAAATATATGTGTTGTATGCTGAAATTGGTAGGTACCTAATATTCATCTGCGAGGTTTTCGGGTATCAAACAGCGCTCGGCGCTGGGGCGACGTCGACAATCGCCCGTCATAACACTATACGATCAAAACACAAAAACATTGGAGGGGGAATTCGGTAATAATGCGGCCGCCGGAGCGATACGAATAATCGCCTGATGACGTGCATGTGGAGTGTGGACTGCGGAACAATAATGGAATACTTGTTTACTGTCTGTTCATGACGCACGCACATTTCTATATTTCTTTATTATTTATTTAATTTATTCGTTTATTATTGATAAATATTATACTATTATAATATAGTAGGTAGATAAAAATTCGGTTTTAAATTAACAGAAAATTTAAAGAAAACAACTTATGGAAGACCTGTTTAGTGAAATGAAAGAAAGACGCTTAAATTTTGAGTATATCTACCTATAAAACGTACCTATATAGGTACCCAAGTTTTATTATTTTGTAATTTTCGGTTTTTGTAAAACTTATTTATATCACATATATATATAGATATATACAGTGTTAATTTTGGTTTAATAAATAAATTATTATTGTATTCTATATAATATGGTTTTAAAAAATATAATAATATATGTAGGTATAATAGCACGGCTGAAATATGTATCTATTACGTTCTGTGCTATTATATATGCATCTGCGCGGTTTTATCGATGAGTGTCGAACGGCGCTCGGCGCTGGGGCGACGTCGACAATCGCCCGTCATAACACTATAGGATCAAAACACAAAAACATTGGAGGAGGGGGAATTCGGTAATAATTCAAATACGGCCGCCGGAGCGATACGAATAATCGCCCGACATGCATGTGGACTGCGGAACAATACGCGTACGGAATAAGTTAACGTGTGTTTACCGTGTGTTCGTGACGCGTGCACATTTCCAGCGAGGATTTAGCGTGCTTGGGAGCTGAAGCACCCACCGTTTCGCGTGTTTATATTAAACATATATAATTGATACTTAATTCGTCGAGTGGCAAACACCGGTCGGCGAGGTAAATTGAGGTAAATTGGCACTATAGATTATAGTTATCTATACATTTTTTACATTCATAATCGATATTATCTATGTTAAGATATTGATGTTTTTGCCAACCTGCCGGTTTAAAGTGTTTAAACGTCTAACCGTGTTTAATATTTAGATCTAGTTCTATCTACGATGAGAAGTTAGCTATAATTTCACACGTGTTATCATTGATTATATATAATCAATGGTGTTATTATATAACTATATCGTAACAAATCGCACGTGCCACGTTTTTCAATTTGTAGTTTCAGTGTTAAAACTTTAAACACTTTCCTCACCGTTTAAACTCCAAATTATTATTTTTTCCTCAAATTGTACATAAAAGTACTTTTCTTTCCATAATAATAGGACCATTACTAGCGAAATAGCATCCACCATAAAAAAAATCCTAGATCCGCCACTCCAAATTTCTATATTTCTTTATTATTTTATTATGTCAATATAATATAGTACAGGGATGAGCAACTGGCAGCCCACCGTCACATTTATCCGGCCCGGACTGTCTTTCGACATTTTTATCACCAAAAATTCTACTACAATTTATTTGGAATATAGTAAAAGTAGCTAATTCAAATTAAAATAGGTATTACATTGTACAATTTTAAATTGTAAATATTTTAATTAAAATAATTACAAACCATTTATTGTAATTTTTAAGTGAAGTATTTCGAGAACTATACCTTCTATATAATAATTACTTATTATTAACTATATAATTAACTTATTGTCCTTCAACTCAAATCATTTATTGATTGGTGCTGTATATTTACCCCCACACTCCCCTCTTTCTGTAGTTGACTCCCATGTTTCTTCTGTGGAGCAAGTCATATCGTCCTATAAACCTCAATCAGTTGTCCTTTGCGGAGACTATAATCTCCCGAATGTTACTTGGTCATCTGATGAACTAGGATTAACCGTGTCTAGTGATTCTAATATTATTTCCACAACTATTATTGATTCTTTTTCCTACCTGAACTTTTTTCAGTGTAACTCTTTTCCTAATAATCATGGCAGTATTCTAGATCTTATTTTTTCTAACTCCAATGGAGTTTCAGTCAGCTTAGCAATTGATTCTCCTGTTATTCCTGACTTATACCACCCTCCTCTCCACATA
>JAIPRL010005490.1:0-31862 GCA_025469235.1 Pemphigus obesinymphae | reverse complement strand
CGAGGTTTTTAAGTCCTAAGAAAAGTAATTTTCGGTTTTAAGTTCTGAAAATTTTATACAGCGTTAAATATACATTACTCTAACTAAATTCAAAAAATCTTAAAAATCCGATGTCACAATTTTTTTTATAGTCATTTTAATTTTTTCGACAAAACTATCAATTTTGAGGTACTCAAGTCCAAATAGTTGGTAAAATGAGATTTTAAGACCTGGGCAAAAATTGATATGAGTTATGTATACTACACCGAAGCTATGCTCAGAATCGTTTTATTGAATGCAATGATTTATCATTGCTTTCAAATTCAATACATCCACCAAAAGTGCTTCAACAACCTACTGACCGGCTTTTTTTTTTAAATTTAATTTTAGATACCTGTCTTATATCCCAGTTGTGTCCATCCATTGGTCTCTTATTAATGAGAGACATTATTGATTTGTTTACCAAAATCTAGCAAGCTCAAATAGGGAATTTTTCCAACATTCGCCTATCTGCTCTTAGATACTGCCAATAATATAAATGTCTATCAATATCGATATTTACAGTTTGCATTAAATTTTTTATTATTAGGTTTCTATAAACAAGTAGAATAGATTAAACAAAATAAAGTTTATTATTTATAACATGTTTGAAGACAGAAAAATGTTTACAGATTGGGCTCATAAGACTTGTTTTTTTCTATTGATATAGGGAAAAAATAAATATTACAATTTGGATAGATAATTAAATTAAATATTTGTACTGTCTGAGTGAATAAAGTTAACATTACTTTTGTTTTTCCAATTATCTTTCATTATCCAAGTCTTATAAATTTTATTTTATTTAAGATTTCCAACTGTTTGTATATAAAATATTTGGTTAAAACCTTGTTTTAGTAATTTATTATCAAACTCATGCAATTAATAATCATAATTGTCAACTTCTGAAGTATCTACCTATTTTGAATTAAATAACTCAAAATTGATAAACATTTAAAAAAATGTTTTTGCCTTTATAATGTACATACTACATTTTTGGTATAAATTTCAAGACTATAGATCTATTATTTCACAGAAATTTGAACAAATTTAATATATAAATAATACATATTATCGAAAAAATGAAATAGCTATTTAAAATTATTATATTCATTGATATTTTAATTTTTTTGTGTGTAACTGAAATTAAATGAATAATTGTAATTTTAATATTGTATACGATTTTCAGGTCTTAAATGCTAAAATGAAGATTATTATGAATTAAATGACTCAAATCTAAAAATTGCAATAAATAGCTTAAAATCCAGAAAAATGTTCCAAAATATTTACTTTAAAATTTGCTATTATAAAATATACGTATTAGTGAAAATTTCAATTTTATAAATACATTGTTTTTTAGTAATTCAAACACATTTCATAGAGAAATTATAAAAAATGTAAAGGGTATTAAATAATATTATATTAACCGATTTTAAAATAGTTTTGTATGTAGCTAGAATTACATATTTTAACATTATAATATATTTTCAGGTCTTAAAAACTAAAATTAAGTCTATTATGAATTTAATGTATGTATTAAAAATTTCCATTTTGCTATAAATAGTCTGAAAATACGTAACATTTTTCGTAATTTTTTTTGTAATAATATTTTAGGTATATACTTTGTGGTGAAAATTTCATGCTTCCAATATTATTTTTTTATAAGTTATAAGAATTTTACCACGATCTTGTTTTCCAATTTTTATGCATTTACACATTTACAAAAAAAATTTAAAAAATCGAAAAATTACCTTTTTAAAATACTAATTAAATGAAAATTACTACCAGAAATCGGGTAAGCTTTTAAAGATCAAAATACTCGTTCTGATAGAAATTTTGTATACAGACATAAAAAAAATAATAATAAAAAAAAAATAGAAATAAAAAACACATCATCCTTAAGCCAATACATTCCTACATTCACTCAGAATCTAAAATTTATTTAAATACGCTCATTTTAATATTTTACAATAAGTGCATGTTTTTGTTGTAATTGTATTTGGAAAACATTGTCGTTTTTTCAAATATGGTAATTCACAAATGTCCATAATATTGACCGACAATCAATGAGCAAAATATGTCACTATATCGAGACATGATTCGATAAAAGAATACATATAGAAAGACGCCAATGTTTACGATTTATGTCTGTGATGTTAAAAATTCACAACAAAATATATTTATAATAAATAATAATTCGATAAAATTTCATGAAAAATAAAACTTTCACAAATCATCCACACTCGCTTTTAATATTGACACTATATTCTAGAAAATAATTTATTCTACACAGATTTCTTTGAATAAATTTAAAATATTGAGAAACCTAATCTATAATAATAGCAACACCATCCATAATATGTATATAATACATCCGGTGCTTTGTAGATTTTATTTATATTGTATATTTACGATGAAATGCACAATATTTAATGACTTTTTATGTAAAAATGTTTATAATTCGTTTAAAGAAAAATGTTTAAATTTTACATTTAACATTTATGAAATATTTTAGATATTTCATTGTTCAATATTGGTCGACGTTAAATTATTTAAATAGTTTAAAATGGTTTAAACGAAATGTTATGCATTTTTACCAAGGTGTTATGTATTTATTAAATTAATTCCATACGGAAATTTATAAAGAATATAATTTATATAGTGAATGGGTGAAATATAAATAATAATTAAAATTAAAACAAAAAATAATCAAATAACACAAATACAGTTATGTAGTGGTATAAATAATTATAAATATACATAGATATTGATATTAAAGTAAGATAATATGGTGGCTGAACACTAGGATTCATAGTTTATTAGGCGAAGCATTCTGTTGATTGGGTGACTGTAACTATAGGATCTGGAGGGGTTGGGACATAAAAAAGAGAGTGATTTATTGTGGTGTAAGCTGAAACTCAGAATGATAATGAAATTATATTGACAAAAGAAGATCAGGAGCATAGGATCAGGGACGAAATAAAAAAAATGTGAAGTCAACACGATGAGAGGCAATAATAGGAATCCTTAGAAAATAGCTAATATAGGAGTAGTTATGAGAATGATAAATTAATTTACAAATAAAATAATCATAAGGAAAGTAGTTTTATACACGTTCTTTAAGGTGTTGATCCTAAGCTAAGTATGGATGCTAATCCATATATGCAAATAATGCGCGCTATTCCAATATAGAGCTGACAAAAGATAAATAAATGGTACGAAGCTCTAAAAATACTTGTGTTATGCCTAATAAAGCCCAAGTATTTTAAATATCTACCTATAGTTATATTACTATAATGTTTTAACGAAAGAGTTGGAGTAAAATGAAATCCAAGATCTTTGACATTGTATATACAATCTAGTGGAGAGCAATTAAGGGCACCCATAGGAATAACAAATAGGAGAACGACTTCTGTAAAATCTCATAACGTAAAATGTATCGTGATTAAGTGTTGTAAATCTAGCACAAAAATACAATTACAGGAAGATCAAATATCAGACTTAAAAACAAAAAAATCAGAGGAGGAACTGATTTACATAAAAATGTTAATATCGTCATCAAAAAAAAAAAAAAAAATACTGGAATTGGGGAAATAATTATTAAAATAATTTATAAAGAGCATAAATATAAAAGGGACTAAGATGGCCGCATTGGGAAACGACAGATGAAATGATGGTAAGATTGGAAGTAGTACCACAAACAGTAACGTATTGAAATCTGGAGTTCAGATTAGACTGAAACGAGGAGAGTAAAGTATAACCAATACCAAGTGATTCAAATTCGGATAAAATGTGGATGTGATCAACAGAGTCAAACATTTTTATAATGTCAGTGGTATATCATAAACTTGGCTTTATTTCCCCAAACTTTCTAAAATGCAAGAGGTAAAAACAAGACTACTACTAACAGTGAATTTACTTGGACGAAAACCATGCTATTCATATGCTAGTGTATGAATAATGCGCTTCTTAACACATGAAAATATGAAGGACTCGAATAATTTAGCTAGATGGAAAAAAATGAAAATTCTATAATCATATAATTGGATACGAGAAGAAGATCAACGGTATTAAAGATAGGAGTAATTGAGAAATTTTCCAGACGGCAGGAAAAATCTCTGGTTCAAGCGACTGCTGGCGTGCAGTAACCACCGATGATCGTTGTTGTGAATCAGTCCGATTTAAATAATTTCAAATGTATGACATGTCAATGGTCTCTGCCCTCTTGGGAAATAATTCAGCAGCAACAGATTTAGACGTGCTAACAATTGCGGGCACCTCTGACACCATATCATCGGCTTATTCCTTAGATAAATTCAGCACTAACAGGAAATTAAAAACCTTGTCATCCTCAGATTTAAATGGCACCCATAACGTATCTAAGTCGATTGAAATTAAAAATCTAGAACCAAATTTTTCTCAACAGAAACACGTAACGCCGTAGCGAAGATAGTCCGAATTTGTATAATCACAGAACTATGCTTAATCCCGGCGCGTAACTTTAACCGCTAACACGATCAAGTTCTTTTTCTTCTGAGATACTGACAAAAATGTACTATACTAATCATTTTCCTACAAGAACATCAAGGAGAACTAGAAATAAAATTCGTACCAGCACTGTATACAAGTAATTAAAACTAGCAGGCACAAAAAAACATTGTCCCAACACAACGCTGGCCGAAACCCCCAATTGAATTCCGGTGTTAGGTTTCGTTACTAAATATTTACTTTAAAAAAGATCTTACGAAATATAGCAGTTTTATATGTTGTAAAATAGTGATGTGTTAAGAATGAGTGATAAGGTGAAACGGATTTAATTAATGTAACACCAGAGATTATATACAATATCAAATACCAAAAATCAAAATGATTAAAATAATAATAGATACTCCAAACAAATAACAAACAAATACATTTTTAATATATAAAAAATGATAACAGCTTATAAAAGATAAAAAAAAAACAATAACAATAATTTCATAATAATTTATTAACAATAACCGACTGATCTGACTTGGTATCCAGTGGTACTTGATGACGGTAACAACGGCGTTACACGAGAAACTACCAATAGACTCTTAGAAAATATTGATAATAATCGATGATCACAACTTTTACCAAAACTAGTGGGATATCTCCCGAAAATTGTGATACATTTACCCGATCAACAATACGTGGCACTAAATAACGTGATTTTAACACGAAAAAAAATATATATATATACATGTACATGTTCGTCAGGTGAGTTCACTTGCAAGCATTTATGCAAAGAAAAAAAACACATAGCAACATGACAGTCAGCAAAGCATGGCGCGGTGCGTAGAAAAAAACGGATATAGGCAGAGACAGGGATGACAGAAAATTGCAGAATATTCCAAGCCCTCCACGCCAGCTAACAAACCGGTTTTAAACCGCAAAACGGCGGGAATCAGATTCGAGTTCGAACAAATGGTTTGTCTAGTTGATTTTGTTCCAATCAATCGAAGAAGTTCTAAATTTCACACAAACCAAGGTGCGGCTATGCTTAATCAAATGATAATGTTTAAGACCGCTTACAGGCGTATCCAGTAGCGTTCAATGATGAGAGCTCCATATGCTGGAATATTATAGGTTACTACTCTGATCACTAATATGACTTTATACATTGGAATAATGCAAAGTTTGATCTTTATGGGAATAGGTCTGTTTTGGTTTAGCATTGAAAACAAGGCTGAACGAAAACCAGAACCTTTAATGTATTTTAAATGTTTTTTATTTAAATTTTTAATTTTATTTAAAATGTTTTGGTTTGTATTTTAAATGTAATTTAAATGTTGGGAGAATTGAAGTTTTGCATCGATATGACAACTAGATATTTAATAGATTGGCTTCATTTGTTATCGTGAACATTAATTTGGATATGTTTTAGGTCAGAGATATGTTTGTCGCTAGAAAGAATGGCAACAGATTTTGATGGATTCTCTAATCAAATAGTTATTTGGATGTTTATTCAAGGTGGTTTTGTAATTTTGTTGCGACTAAGTGCTTAATTATACTAGAATAGAAGTACATCGCATTGTCTGCAAACAGATTTATTTTGATCTTGAGTAAATATGGTATATCATTGATGATAATTCTTAATAAGAGAGGAGATATGCATGAGACTTTTAGGACGACTACAAAAATTTGTTAAAGATACAACGAGTCTTCTGATCAGACTCTGAAGAGCCAAATATTCAGGAAAGATTTTAGTAAGTTTATGAGCTATAGAGAGATGAACTTGTTTATAAATGAGTCCCAGGTACCACAATTTTCGAACTCCTTCTTGAAATTGAGAAAGAAAGTGGGCATGTGAATCTTTTTGTTGGCTACATCAACTAGATTGTTCCAACCGTGAATTGAAGTGTAGTTATATAGCCCTATCTACATGAAAATTGGTCAGCTCTGATAATATGATTTACCAATTCCATATTAGGGCTTCGAATACCTTTGGGATTGAATTCAAAGTGACAGTATAGCTACATGATATAACTTATTTAATAAGATAGTCGTCTATGTTGGACCTGCATACATTAGTATCGGTCTAATGTAGGTATTATAGATGTAGAGATTAGTTTTGATTTCCAGTGGGTTGCGTTGATTGATGAGCGGGTAAAGAGAAAATTTGACACAATCGGATTTTCTTATGGCATTGTTCACGTGATAGGTGATCGTTTATATATTTTTAATTGTTACACTCAAGTTCATAAATTATTTTGACAAATTAATATGAGTGTTTAGTTCCAAATTGTTTAGTTTCCAATATCTTTAAAGGTATATTGCTGAACATAATCACTGTGGTTTTGCTGCATTTATAGAAATATTCTATTTTTGGAACAATATAATATTTAAGTCAATTTGTGACTGAAGAGTATTGACTGCAGCAATATACCTTCTGCTTCAAGAGTAAAAATCGTAACATCCGGGTTATGTGCTATTTTGCTTTTTTTACAGTTGGCATATAATTACCAATGAAAAAAAGTGAGGGTATATGGTATAACAATTATGGGCCAAGCTTGTATACTGTTATATGTCGCCGATTTTTACACAGAATATTCTGTCTCCAAGAAAGGAACCAATGTAATTCGCTAGTGCCGGTGGTCCTTTAATTGCTAGTAATTAATATGCCAATTCTTTATGTGATACTTTATTCAAGGCCTATTTAAAAACTAAAAATATCGCTGATTTTAACCAATTGTATCGTTGTACTATACTGAGGGACGAGAGCGGAACCTAAACTATTCAGGCCTTACATTTTCCAAAATGTGAGTGTTCTGTCTAGAGAGTAGAAATTATATAGGTTCCAGTAGCGAGTGTAGGAATGGCTTCGAAATTAGACAAAATAAGGGAGAATAGATTGAAATAGCTCATGTGTAAAATTAGTAAAATAAGTATATGTTGAAAAAAGAAGAGAATAGGAAGATCAAAAATTAGGTGTTTGAATGTGATAGAAAGTGATAGAAAGTGATATGAAGATGACTGGTGTAAGTGAAGAGGATGTGGGAGATCTAGTTAAGTGGATGAGGAGAACTTAATTTGCTCACTAAAAATAATTGGGAGAAAAGACGAAGGAGAATACCTAATCTAAACTAATTGTCATAAGGTGGTTCTGCACCAAATCACATATTGAAAAAAACATTTATTTGTTCAATCAAATAAACAAAAAAATAATATAATTCTATTCGATTTAAAAGATTTTGACTTAGAACCTTTAGAATATATATAAAAAAAACTTAGAAAAAAACAGGAGTGTACAATAAAGGGGCGGGGTATGTTTAAACATTTATTTTCGGCAATTTCCTATCCTAGGTTTTTTCATTGTACTGTTTTTCACGAAATTCGTTCAGTGGCGTGGCGTATAAATTAAAACGTTAAAAGTGAATAATGGTGCTGGTGAGATTGGATCGAACAATGACCCGAATAAATTACCTCAAGGGAACCAAACATGTTTCCGCTATGGAGTTCGATTAAATCTCATCAGATCGTCTCTGATTTTCGGAAAAACATCCCAACTAGTCAATAATATCTAAAACCAATATCTCATCTACATATATGGAACATTTTAATAAAAATCGAGTAATATACATTTTTTTTTATAAAAAAAAAAATCAAAAATATGATAATTTAGTAATACTATTACGTATTTCGTGAACAAACCTGATTTTATCACATGTGTACATACATCAATATATATAACTTAGCTTGGAACAATAACAATAAATATATTGAAAAAAATTATTGAGAAAAATCTGTTCATGAAAATTGTCAATTTTAATTTATAATCTAACTTATAAAATAGCCAGAAGGAAGCATTAAATCATTATTATATAAATTATTATTAACTTATAAGAATATACTATTAATGCTATATATTAAAAGTGTTCCTATATATAAATTTTCTTGTAAAAATTGATAGACATTAAATCCATAAAACTAGAATAACAATAATAAAACAATGGGTGGAAGCACTTCGCTCAATAAGAAGAGACTAATTAAGAAAAAATAAGAAAACTGATGGAAAAAGCATAATATATCTTCTCAAATTTAACATCTAAATCTAATTTTCTATCGTCAATATACAAATACTAAAATTTCTACTCAATTCATTTTGGTCGAAATGTTTATAAACAGAAAATTAAATAATAAACATTATTGTAAAATCAATAGCTTCTGCGCTACGCTAAGAATACAAATTTCTAACTTTTTATAAAAATATAGTGGAATAAGTAACTTGAATTTAAAAATAATTTAATTTTAAAATATGAATATTCACGGAGAAAATTTGTGGAGTATGATTATAAAATTCACCGTGTATAACGAATTACAGTCTCATTTTTCGTTAATTTGTTTTTCGAAAATGAAGAGTTTAAATTTTAAAATTATTTACTTTAATTCTATCAACTGTTCATAATTTAAATCTTCGCAAATATACACTAATGACTAATATATTTATATTCTATATTTTATTTACTGATATGCGGTCGTATTTCGCACAATATCTCACCAAAATAAATATTAATAATTGTAATTTTTTTAAATTTCCAGGAAAATATAAAGTTTTATAAAATGTATATTTTAAAACTTGTAGTTGAATAGAATTCAGATGAATATCGCATAGAAGACATAAATATTACAATATTTCTGAAGCGAGCAAGCACTAGTGGTAAATTCAACAGCTTTAAATTATCTTAATACTATTTTATTAAACATCTCTCGTACACGACACAGTAATTTGGAGTGCATTTTAGAGGGATAAATGTTCACGGCTAATTATTGCTGGTCTATGAAGAACCGAATATGTGAAAATTCTAGTATCCCTTAAATAAATATAAAAATCTTTTTAATTTAAAATTGAAATACAAAATTATTATTTAGTTTCTAGTTCAGAAATATTTAATTAAAAAAAAATATATGTAGAACATTTTAACATTTACAAATTAACTATACGTGATACAGATAAAGGTATGTAAAATTTATTTTATGGTTCAGTTTGTTTAATAAACAATTTCACTTTTAACATTTGTTATTAACCGTTTTTAATCTTTTCCTATTCTTAAAATTATAATAATTAATTTTTAGGTTATTCATATAGAATAAAAACCATATTTCATAGTTGTATATAAAATAAATAATGTAAAAAACATATACACACATAAACTAACCATTTCATTGAAACATACAAATTATAATCACGATAAAAAAAATATGGGTAATAATAGATAAGATAATTTACTAAATTTTCATAATAATTAAATATTTGGTTTGTTAAATCTAGTTTACTTAAACTCAGAATAAATGTGATCGATAAAATAACTATTTCTTTAATCTACGTTTAATATTAGTTCTAGATTAGGCAAACAGTAATTTAACCAATGATTAATAAAATTGCCTTTGGAATTTTGTTTAAAATACGTTTATAAACCTCCAATTCAGTATGTGAGTAAGCTTTTCAAACTTGTCCATATTAATTTAATAATTTTATGAAATATTGAAAATACCTATGCCTGAAAAGTATTTAATATTATATTTGAATAAAGTAAAATAAAAACCTGCTGAAAATCATTTCTTTAAAGACAGGTACTTATAAGATTTACTATAAATAGATTTGTGATATTTTTTACCAAGACATTTTTGTATCAGTAGCCTTTTTACTCTTAACATTTTTTACGATATTTTGGGAAAAATATTCTTGGAAAAAATGATAGCCTCTCTAAAACCTAAAATATCGAAATTAAAAATTTCCATATAAAACAAGTTTAGATGTTAATAGAATATTTTATTTTAATTATTGAATACATATAAAAAACATTATTAAAATATAATCTATATAAATCAAAATTTGATTCTTAATAATGTGTAATAGATCTAGTATTTGTAATCTTGTATTTAAAATTGTGGTGATATTAAATCATAGGAGATCAATGTCATCACAATAATTTATTCAAATCATTTTGATAAGTATTACAAACAAATATTATATTATAAATTAATATGATATAATATATTATACCCAAGTCGATTTTACCCTCTTTGTCTTCGCTCTTATCCCACATAAGTGGGAAAAATCACTGTACGTTTTCTCAAAATGATCCTAAAATCTCTTAAGAAATATTTCAAGAATTTTATTGTTCATAAATTACTTTTTTTATTTTAAAAAAATTTTAATTAAATTTGAAAGATATATTTGTGTATGAAATATGCATTAAAGATATATTATATTCATGTTTATTTATTATTTATTCCCTTTTTTTTAAATATAAAAATATTGGTATAGATTTAATACTGGATTTATATATTTATATTTTAAGAGGGTTGGAGTACGGCAAATATTTGTCCAAAAACACAATGTACGAATTCTAATATTAGTGCTTATAGGATCATCCGATTATAATTTTGTAAATAGATTTAGATTTTTCATAATATTTACTGTGTTTCTGTCATCACACTTTTGTAATTTATTATTTTTAAGATTGAAAAATTAATTTAAAATAAATAAAAAGTAATAATAAATAAACTAATATTTACGGTACAAATTTAAATAAATCGAATATAAATTTGAAAAATTTGCTAAAAAGGAAATAGAGTAAATTTAATGGTGTATTCAAATTCATTTTCTGAATGAAAATCGGTAATCGCCGTTCCATTTAATCTTTTACATTCATGAAAAATACTAGTTGTTATTTTCATAGCCAAACGACATTTGACATGTGCGTTTGCGTAAGTAAGTGTACCCCCCCCCCATTGACGCGTCTAATGCAATATTATAATGGGTGATCCGGGTGCGTATTTTGAGTATTGGACATTAATATATTTCTTATACTTAAATTTTTTTTCAAATGTTTAAATTTGAGGTACCATAGCAGTTGAATAATACTAAGTCTACACTACACCTATTACCACTGATTATATGTTCCAGTTTTTTGTAGGAATAGTGTTTCATTAATTAATTAAAAAATAGTCTGTATTATTTTACATTTAACTACTGGGATGCTTAATGATAAGCAATATATTTTTGATGGTCAATAACTATATAAAATTATTTACTAATATTAGACGTATGTAATTTGCCCCAAATTTTAAGAAATGTGTTTGTAATTTGTACCAGAATAAAAATCGATTATTCTTTCTATAGGGTTTTTTTTTTCTGTCAAAAAATTATAGTTTTCGTGACATCAAAAAATATTGTGTTGATCTCACATACAATTTAGATGATATTTTAAATTATAAATATTCAAAATATTTTGAATACATTACTGACCATCATATAACTTTTATAAAATGTAGTTCGTAATTTGTATAAATGCTTCTACTACGAAATAGAAAAAAATTGTTCGTATTCTATTATATTTATATAGGTAATTATAAATTATAATATGTATTATATATCTTTTTATTATTTTATGCAACATTATTTTAGTAATAAATATATGAGTCGTATTCTTTGTAAAAAGTTATGGTCTGTGGTTTTAAATAGTAAATGCATTAATTGAAAACTCGAACAATTTCTTTAAAAATTCTTATTAAAAAAATATATACATATATTATATATTAAAATAATTTTTTTACATACCTACTCGGTGAAATTTTCAAGTGTTTAGAACCAATAGTTTTGGTTTTTTGGGGGTCTAACAATTTTTTTAAACCATATTTTTCGTCATTTCTCGATAGTTCTTTTTTTTTACCTACATATATTTTTAAAAACAAAGTTGTCTAGTATTACCATACCTAACACCTACATTACAGGTATATCATTTCAGTATATATTATAGTATGTTATCTAAATAAACATGCCATTTATTTTAGCCAGAAGCACACTTTGTTGAATTCCAATAACTCAAAAACCGCACTTTAGTGATAACAAATATAATAAAATATAAATTACATAATAATATTAAAATATCTGTATAATGTAATATAACTACATATACTATATATAATTAAGTTTTCTTCTTCCCAAGAAAAGAACTGAAAAATTTGAAAAATTGTATGTATCATCTATAGTCGATTTGCTATCAATATCATACTAACGTCAAAGATCCTCTTCGGCTTCTTCTGGTCAAACATTTTTTAACAGAGAATTTTAACACATTGTAAAATTACTAGCTTCCACGCTACGTTCAGAATCTAAAAAAAATTATATTTGCATTTATACATACAATTAATATTATGTATTATTTATTACAATATTGAATTTTTTTCAAAGGCTGACATATTAAAAGTCGTATAACGCGATAGCGATTGCTCGCGCATAAACAATAAATTGGTGTAAAACATAATTTTACTGGGCTTTTATATAAACGTTCAAACGTACAAAAAACAAGTCAAATTGATGTACTGAAATTATTGGTAGGTAACTGTACTTTTTTTTTGTAAGTTAAACATACTCCCCGATAATGTCTACACGATAGACTCCGAAAAATATTATTATACTTTTACGTGATCGCAACACGAAATTATTCAATTATTGTCAATGAAATATAATCGACCGCGGTACCAGCATACGCGTAATATACAGAATAGTCTACAGACCGGTTGTAAAGTGTACACACAATGCAGTGATAATAATATTTTATAGGTGTAGCAATGCTACACTGTAGCATGTATGTATACATGCATTTAATGTATAGATATTGCACATAGTAAGTTATTATCATAGTGTCATCATGATTATCGGTATTCGACTATTTTTGGAATCTACAGCTCATACTTATGTTAATTTACACACTGACACATTGATATGTTCAAAATGTACATGGCACATAAAATGCCTAAACTTTATTCCCTAGAATTGGTCGGGCTCCAGCCCCTTTAAACTTATTTTGATTGCACCTATAAAAACCCAGATAGGTACTCACAGGCTCCTTTCGTCCAGACAGTTTAATTCAAATATATCCCACGATTTTCTGTGAAATATCACGTTGAGTAAGTAACAGGTTAAATTAAATACGGTTTATTTGTTCTTATTTTGGTTGCACCTATAAATGGAGACGGGTTATTACTCGATCGCTTCGCTCACTTGGACAGTTTAATTCGGAAACATCATCCGTTTCGCTATAATACGCCACGTCAAGTAAGTAACATATTAAATTCAATATGGATATACGGTGGCTATGAAATGTGTTTCGGAAAAAGATTATTCGAGGAACAGCATTCGGGGAAAAGAACTTCGGAAAAATGGATTCGGGATTTCGGTATTCGTTAAATGGTATTTCGGAAAAATAATAATTGAGGAAGAGTACGGGAACGAACGGGAATAGCTACTTTAGTTTGTTTTTATATTCATGGCCCATATTTTACCCAATATGCATCCATATGATACTTAATATTAACCAATAAATTTTTTTCCATGACAATAATTTATGGCCTCCCAATTATCAGCTAATAATTTCTATCGCTACATCTGCCACATCATGTAGCAATAAAAATCCACATTTCTACTACTTTAATTTAATTTTAATTTATTTTATTCTCTGATTAACAATCCATATGATGTCGTTGACCTCACTATAATTTCATATTAATCCAAATGACATTTGTTTTATCATAAAACACTCCCCTATTGCCTCTATCTAGATAAAACATTCAACTATGTACACATTATCCTTATTACCAAATGTTTTAAAACTCCTTTTATTTATAACCATAATGGTTGACAATCATAGACTTTGGATCTAAGGATGATTAAATTGACAGTAAATATGATATTATACAGTTATTTTAATTTCCATAGTTTTATTGATGAAGATATCATGTCGGACATCTTTCGATTATCAATGTCTATAAAATATTTAGGTAGTTTAATACAATATTGTATGTTTAATATACAATGTTTGAGCAGTGTTAAAGAAATGCAATTTGTACTGGACAATGTAAAGTCACTGGAGTATAAAATTTAGAAAAGGATGTACTATTATGTCAAGTAAATTTTATCTAAGCTTTTGTCGTTATTATTACGATAGATAGGATTTTCCACTCGGCCAACTACACATTTAAACGAATTTCCCACATTATATGTTTTCACTCAAACATTTTTATTTGGCCACTGATTGCAGTGTATATTCATGTTTATTTATAATTGTATCTAAAATTCGGAAATAATTGTACTCTTACATAATTTTTAAACTTATTCTGATTCCCTTAAAAATAATTTGAAAATAATTAAATTAAGTTATACGCAATACCAAAATATAGATTTTTTAAAGAATATAATTAATATTGGTTTATTTTATAATTTAATAATAAATGCCAGTATAAATGTTATAAAATACGTTAATTTTGACTTGAAAAAAAAAATGAGTAAATAAGTACATCGAATTTTATATTTAATAAATTATTTTAATTGTCTGTATTTTTCCAAATACTTAGAGTAAGTTTATACCACATAAATTTCCTAAGTCACCAGGTTAATATATTTTGAACTTGAAAAATTGTTCATCTAATATATTCGTTTGTATGTTTATCAAAATAGGCGGTGACGATCTCTAGACTGAGAAAATAAAACGGGACATTATCCTATTTAGATTTATTGATCTTAACTATAATATTATATATTAATATATGATCTCGGTCGTTTACTGTGTATGTTGTGAACTTCAAAAGGAAAGACGAGAATATTGAGAAAATTGGAAGGGAAACCGACGACAGCAAGATGTCTTGTTAACTATCCAGATGGTCTTTCAAATAGTCTAGAAACACATACAATATAAAAAATAAACGTATTGATAGTAGCTGGTAATAATTCATCAAAGGAACCGCATGTAATAAAATTAAATTAGTGTTCATGTTTATCTTCCGTTTGTCAGAACTAGATATGTCAAACGGTTCAACCTAGAATGTTTGCATCCAACTAAACTTTTACTTATATTTAAAATTCGTGTACAAAAATTATTATTGTGATACAAATATACAAAATACTGGAAAATAAATCAGCTTTATATTATTTCTACAACATTTTAGATACTTATATCTCAAATATAATAATAAAGTGATAACTCATCTTGAGCTTAGTATGAAAAGTTTCAATATCGTGTGTTTTAAATACATTTTTAAAAATTTCGTTTTTAAAGTTTGAATATTTATGTTACATTTTCACTAAACTTATTGAAAGAAAATTTATTTCAAATTGTATATAAAATATCCATTTTTAAACACTATGAATTCTTAATTGGAACATATCATCATTATTCAGTATTTCAAATACCTGTAGGTTTTTACAAATGCATTATCATGAAAACGTTTCATAGATTAATTCTGTTTATTTTATAAAATGGGCATCTTTTTTTTGAAAATGGATAAAATGAAAAATATAATAAAAAATGAATTAAAAAAAAAAAATGCAATTTAAATTATATTTATAGTGAGTTGATTACTTTGTTCACGAAATAAGGTTATTATTATGTAGCACAAAACACTTGAACACTAATCAATATAGACAAATAAACACCAATAAACATAAACAATTTGTTTTCGTGGATACATATATTATATAGTGTCCACGAAATATTATAATATTATACTTCTCTAATTATCTGTATAATATTTATTCCACTCTAGACTGTCAAGAGGTAACAATATATTAAATTCTACCATACAATAAGTTCAATTTTTGAATTTTTCCAATAGTATTATTTAATATCTATAATAGGGTAGAGTTAAATAATCTAGTAAAATACCTAGTTTGATATATTTAAATTTAATGATGTGCGTTACATATTCATATTTTATATTTTTTTCTACCAACCGTTTTACATTACGATATAAGTCTATAAATATTTCATACTAGGTACTAAAACTAATATTATTATTTATTATTATTATTATTATAGCTAATGCTTATAAGTATATTTATAAATATTTTTAAAATGTACAACATTCATTATTATAACGATACCCAATAAAGCTGTAAAAATACGATATTAAACCGTGCAAAATTGAAACTGTCGTGAGGAACAAAGACTGAAGAATTTTGAATTGAATACTACATTCACATATATTTTTATGCTTCAAATGAACCATATTGAATGATGGATTTCCGAGATGACAGCGTGAAAATAATAAATTGATAAATTATTAAGGTAGAATTCCGAAACCAATCCAACAGCCTATTACCGGAGTAATATTCTGGTTCAATTTATATTATGGAGACAGCTGATCATCTGAGTTTTTGAAATTAAAGTGTTGAAAATATTTATACGTCATAAAAAGTAATAGGCTCATATGAATAGTAATGCAAATTAGTTATTTTGTAGTTTAAATGTAATATTAAAACACAAAATTACTCAATATTAATAAAACCTATTCGTTGTTAATTTAAGGCAATTTTGTTGAAGATAAAATTAAACAATACACATTAAAGTATATAAAAAATTTAGTTGCAAAACATTAAACCCTATATGGTCGGTGTCAAGTAGAATTCCGTATAAACATTGAACAATTATTATATCATAATCGTATATCAATGTGAAAGCAAATACCTTCATTTCCCCTTTTTTGTCACACCGCTTGACTATTTGATTAGATTATGTCACAAAAACGATTTAATATATACATATGTACCTATGCAGCAGGCTATACATCGCTCAATATTTAACTATGTAATACATATATTACATATATAGTAATAAATATGAATATATTTTAATTAAATTATAATAATATTGGTGTAATCGTATAGAGAAAAAAATTTTGATTGCATATTTTTACGATTTCAAACATAAAAACACCATGTTTATATTTCAATAATAGTTTTTACGCATAAACTTTCGGTATAGGTATCTACTTAATTGTTCTTAGTATCGTCATAAATTATAATAGGTACATAGCGAGCGCATTGATTCAAACAATCGTTTGATACGTACTGAGTATATAATATAAAACACGCGGATAATTATGAACGTATTTTTGTTTCCTAACATTTCGTTCGTATAATAATACAATGGTGTACATTCATCAGTATGTGTATACTTTCAGGGATTCTGCTGACTATATACACCTCTGCATCGAATGTGTAACTGTGAGACGGATAATTTAACGGAACCCCATCTGTCCCGGTGGAAAAATGCGATCGAAGATCATCGATGTAATCGTTTTTCGAATGCCTATTGTGCGGTCTTTGTGCGACCGTCCGAGTGACATACTGCAGCTCGTTTTTGCCGTACATTTTCCAGGATTAATAGAAAATAAATATAGGAAATGGGATGGGGAAAAAAGGACATTGAGGTTGTACACACCCGGATGTGTTCGGTTGCAGGTGTAAAGATCCTGACAAAAAGTGCGACCGAAAAGAAAATTCAATTTGGAAATACTACGTATATACGTATAAACGTGTAGGTGCGGTGGCCGCTGTTAGGATGAGCGCGAAGGTGGTTAAAATAAAAGTTACCACCGCGCGGTTAGTTATTTATGTGTTTATTTCGTTTTGTGCATCTCACCACCCCGGGGGAGGGAATAGTGGGGGTTCAGACGGTACGACGGGCATAATATCGTGCGTGGAAAAATAATAAAAAAAAACCCTCTCCCCAAAAACCTGATACGATTCAGTAATAGTAGTCATTTCCATTTTGATAACATCGTGCGATGTACAGGTAGTTAATGAAATATAAAATAATAATAATATATGTTATATTATGTACGTGTACATGTACCATATATATATATATATATATATATATATATATATATATGTGCGTGTGTGTCCGTTCATTCATCACAACCGTGGATGACAGAGTTGTGCGTTTTGTATTCGGTACGGTCGTGATTTCCGTATACGGTGGGCGGGTCAGGAAAAAAAACAACACCGGAAGTATAGCGAAACTGGTCACTCGCCCGTTTCTCTGTCGGCGGATTGTTGGGGTTCAAATGGCTGAAATCGGCGGCGGTGCTAGGATGTTACTGTACAGTAGTCGGTATAATACCTGCAGAGAGACCTCCGAAGAGAGCGAGTGTTTCCGGTGGATAAATGTCCGAATATGTGGAAAATAAATTGCGCATTTCCTCGGGATTTCGGTTGCCAACGACTCTTTTTCACCTCTGATCACGTCGTACCCTTTAATCTTCCCGACACAACGTTATCCGTTATAACAAGAGAGGGGGTTTTTTACTGCTCACAATATATATATATAAATAAATACAGGGCATCACAGGTTTCACCGACAATACATTGGATATATACCTTGTGTTGTCGAGTGGAATATTGTAAACCAACTTTGTGTTTTGTGTAAATCGGATTTATGCGTATACTATATAGTATTATCCAGCACAAATACATTTTTATTTCCCATGAAATTGTCCTAATCTAGAGATTTATCAAACCTTTCATTTTCAATAGCTATTAGATGATGCATCATCAACGTGTCGGAAATCATAATATTATCAGTATATCAACAACATAATATTATACTATGACCATGCACATTGAATATTTTGTTGTTAATAAATCTCACGATGAAATTCATTTTGAAAAATTATGAAATTGCAATGGACACTTACCAAAAGTATGTAGTCATAAGACTCTTATTTCAAATAAACAGGAAATATGTTATAAATTCAAGACGACAATATTTTTTTATTCGCAATGTATTCTCGTTAAAATCGGATACAGTCTCTTAGAGTATAGGTACATAGATGAATATCTTCACGTTTTGTAAAACTTTGGTCGTTTGTGCTATATTTTTATTGTTATTTTTCTCTCTGAATTTCTATTATAGTATAAATTATGACGGGTACTATAGAATTTGTTTTATTTTATAAATATTATATTATAGTACATTATACATAGTGACAGAGAAAGAATATAGAAGTGTATAAATATGGAGGATATTAAACGCCGAAAAAATATATATTGGGAATTGTAGATAAACGCATCAGGGAGAAGATATGGATAACAATTTTACAATATATTTAGTTGTTTTATTGAATAGACAACTAATGTGCTATAAAAGTTTGTAATATATTTTATTGGAAATTTGATATAATATAGATAATAAACATAAAATACCGTGGATAAGTAATTTTTCAATTTTTCTTAGTAGTTTATAGTGCAAATAAAGAAAAACACTATTCCAACAGACAGAAAATTTTATGTAAAACTTATAACTGCAGTTTTAGATCACTTAATTTTTTTTTGTTTTGTTAACTTTTTTTTTTTTTTTTTTTGTTAACTTAAGTTAAAAATTGTAATTTTTAAAAAATTTTAACAACATTTTGAATTAAATAATCAATTATTAGTACTAATAATTATACAATATATATAATTATATATGTTAATAATATAATAGATTAAATCAAAACTGGAATTTTATGGAAGCCTAAGAGTGGCCACAATTTTTAAAAAGTGCTCACCTTTGATTTTTCAGATTAATACATTACAGTAAGCATATTATAATTTTAAAATATACTCAGTATAAAATAGTCAGTAACTGTATAATTTTATTAGATTTATATACAACTTGATAACGAAAATATAATACTATATTATATGATGGCTAAATGTAACAATAACATTTATTCTTGAACCATTAAAATATAGAAATAAACGGTTTTGAATGAATTTTAGATTTTGAGCATAGCGTGGAATATATTGTTTTTACAATAATGTATTTTAAACTTTTAACTTAACTTAACTTAATTTAAATAATTTTTTAGTAATTTTATCATTGTTTAAAATTGTTTTATTAGAAAATAATTAATTAGCATTGCTTTTCAATTGAATGAACACATTACCTATATCCTATGCGATAAGCCAATTGATTCAATTTTATTTTTATTTTAGATTCTTAGCAAAACGAGGAATTTTATGATTTAAACATTGTGCAGATTTGCATGTTTTTATTTTTTTATGTATGATTAAATTTTTTCAATTAGATGATGTGCAATAGGGTTTTTTGAGAAAAGAGGTTTTTTGGTAGCTATTTTTTCTTCTAGTGTATATGGTTTAAATAAGAAAATTCTTAAATTTTCCCAGTAGTTTACTTGAACGTAAGAAAACATACATTATATAACAGAAATATTTTATAAATGTAAGGAAAATAAGAAAAAAAGTTTTTTTGATTACTAGCAATTATTTTTTTATACCTATATTTTGAGTGGACCGATTAATTTAGTTTCATTTACATATTTACTTTTTCTAAGGAATAATCGACCTTTAAGTAGTTTATCTATTTGAAACACTCATAAAATATTATTTAATTATTACTAAAATTAATTAGTATCCATGACAATTGGGAAATCAATAAAATAATTGTATTTATTACAATGTGTGACAATGTATTTAACTATTTACTTACTACCATGGACTTGAATTTATTTTCAAAATGTTACTAAAACTTGTCCTGGAAAACAATGAATACATATATACAATTTGATGATGAAGGGTTCAACAGTATAGATTTCTATAAATATTGGGAAAAAAAAACATACTACATTTAGGAATAATAATTTATATTATCCCTTCTATAATCTATTATCACTATAATACTGTAAATCGGAGCAATAATATTTTTGAAAATTTCCAACTTCACAAATCTTTAAATGTCCTGTTATTGAAAAACGATCGATTATCTAAAAAGTTTCAATTATGTTAAGAATTATATATCATTTGATTTTTGAAATGAAAATTTCACATTTATTAAATAAAACGATTTTGAGCAAATTTATGAATAATACACATTACTATTACTGTCAATTATACTATATTTTGTAAATAAATATTTAATAAAAATGTAATCGTTTGCAATGTTGATGAACTCGTGTTTATTCCCATTTTTCTGTAATTTTGAACTTCATCTGAAAAAAAAAAATACTCAATAGATTTTTCTAAAACAGTCTATTTAATGTACCATTTAGATTTAAGATAATATTTTATTTCAGAGTATTGTAAATACGAAAATATTGGACACTACAATATTTGCAAATATGGGTCGATACTTTGTTTTCAGAAAAATATGATAAATAAAGAAATTATATTTATATTAAATACATTAAATTGAAGAAATAGCTAAATTATTATAAGTCAAAATAAGCCATAAACAATAATTTGTTAATACTTTAAAAATAAATTTAATATTATTTATATAACTAACATAGTATTTATCTAGTATATATTTATAATAATTATAATGTGATATAACTATATAATTATTGCGTTGTTTATAAACAGAATTCTATAAATATAAAGATATAGTTTAGGATTACTTCAAAGGGATTCCATTGTAATTAAAATAGAAAATAATGAATTAAAATAACTTTTAATCACTTAATTAAACTATTAATGATAATTTACACTTTTGTGTAACGGGTAAAATCGAACCGATGATATTATTTTATCTGAAGAATGTTTACACATTTTATTTAAAATATATAAAATCCTTTTAATTGCTCCAGCTGTACCGTGGAAAATATTGGGAATGACATTTAAGATCAATGGTTTATAGTAAATTATTTAAAAGACCCGCCATACGAGTTACATAGTTTTTAAGAAAATAAAAAATAACCAAAAAGTCTAATTAAAAGTCAGGTGCTTTCTATTCTGAGAATGTAACAAATTATACGCAGTTTTTCATAATGAATTTTTTTTTTCCTAGGGTGAGGTTAAAATTTATACTTAAACCACCACGATAAGACTGAAAATAATTCAATGTATCTCAATTTATACCGGTAAGTTTATAATAAATACATTTATAATAACAGTATAATATTAACACCTAATAATAAACTTACAATATTCTTCGTTAATTTGATGCGAAAATTTATTGTTGACATATGATTGACAATTTTTCTCAATATAGATTTGGTTTTGATTTCCTAACTATAGAAAAGGTAAAAAGTTAATAAATTATCTCCAAATTTGGTAGAAATATTAAAATACATGGTATTCTATATATTTATTCTCCAGAGGAGGAGGAAATAACTGCAGAGAATTTTGATCGTAAATCGTAGTTTTCACCATGGGCAAGAACACGAAACCTATGGAATAATTATTGTAAGCAGAATTTTTAACTTTGAGCAACAGCACTGCTCGATGATAGAAAAGCGAGACAATCGAGAATTTTTAAGTCTTAAAAAAAAAATCCATACCATAATATATTATATAACATAGTATAGTAGGGTAAGTAGATATAAGATTTTTGAAGTACCTGCATTGGTAGTTCCTTAACCATTACACGAATTTAATTATTTTTTGCCCTGTTACTTAGCTTTCTCGGTACGCATATACGCGTGATTTTTTTTTACTTATTTGAGTGAGTACCACTCATTATGTTCGGAGTGTCTTTGAAGTTAGTGACATAGCTCTGTACTTATTTTGGAGCTCTTTTTAAATAATTTAATAGGCAGTTTACAAGGTTTCTGGTCCGTTTGAATGAATAACGTTAATTCTTTACCGTTTTCTTTATGTATAGTTTTATTATTTTCGAGGTTTTTCGAGTTTAAATAATATTTTTTGAGATAAAATCAATTGATGCAATAATTATTTAAGCTACCCTTTGAACTATAATGTTGTGCATAATATCACTATATATTTTAATCAACTTCGGTGGTGTTGGAAAACGGTTTAATGTTTTTGGAATTCGAATTTCCGTAAATAGAACACATCTCGGTTTTTCCAACGTCTGCGGATCGACCCCATGATAATAATTAATTTTTGAATTAATATTCACAGAGTTTACGAAATATCTCGTAAAGTATTTTGAATATTTAAACAAAGAAATACGTGCAAGAATTATAACACTTATATAAATTGTTCAACTTTATAGGTATAGACTATAAACAGTATAGTAAAACAAATCAAGGCTGGACAAAAACTCGTGAATATTTTAATTAAATTAAAATTTAAATAAATATAAACTATGTTATTTAACTATATGTTGTTACTTTTTAATATATACTATTTTAACTTATTAATATTTAAGTACCCACTAAATAAATAAAAGTTAAACATAAATAAATATTAGTTACATCTTTACAGCTTACTGATTACTGATTATATAAAGTTACGCAATTTATTATATAGAAACAATAATAAAATTAAAAAAAAAATTAAATTTGCGTATTTATTTGTTTTCGATTTTTTTTTCTTTTATAGGTACATTTACCAGCTTCATAAAGTGTTTATAACATTTTAGATACATTTTTCATATAAAAATCAAATTTATTTTGAGAAAATGTAAATATTCTTGATGTTTATGTACTATGATACCTTAATATAAAGTAAGTTAAGTATAATATTGAACTTAGGTACAACTCAGCTGCAAAAGATGCAAGTTACAATTACTTATATACTATATTACAATTGGTTGGATTCTATTTAGAATAGATTTCTTATAATTATTAATACATTATATTTTATTCATTATATTGTTTAATTTTCGAAAGTTAAGAATTTTCTTATTTTATTCTGGTTTGGGTTCAAGTGTATTGTCTAGGCTTTCGGTGATGCTAAGATTTAGTCAGTCCTGTTTGTATAGTTAACATTCCATAAGTAGATGTTTTATTATTAGCATATAGTACCACATGTTTCGCATAGCGGTGCATATATCGGTGGTTCTTCATTTGCCATGAGAAACGCATGGGTTAGTTTTGTATGTCCGATTTTTAAAATAATTTCTTTGTTTATTTTAAGATTTATATTTTTCCGTCTGAATGTTAACTTCTTAATTTGATTAAAAAAAAATATTATGATTAAAAATAATAATGATTATAAATAATAGTAAATCTGTTATTTATTATATACTATATTTAATATACAATTACTTACGACTATTGTATACAAACAATTAGGCATTTCTAAAAATTAATATAAATAGACAACATATCATGATCACGATAATTTTAGGATATCCGAATTTTCCAGTTGTCTAATATAATTTAAACGTATAGTGGCATAACCAGAAAGTTTTTTTTATTAGGGGGGGGAGACAATTTATACATATACACACTATATAATACGAATAAATACTAAATAATAGGAACATACAACATACCGACCTACCTATTATATTAATATACGTGCTTCAAACATCATACATATTACAATTTACATCATCATTTTGTATCATATTTAAATAAATTATTAATCAATTGTTTACTGTATATTTTCATATTTAAGTAAAAATGAGTGTCCACATATTTTTATTTTGAAGAAAAATAAATTAAATAATAATTAATAAAATAAACAAAAATAAATAAATATTTATATTTAATTTCCTTTTTGAAGATGTTTTCAGTTCATCGATTACCATTTCTGCATCAATATGGATATCTCGGTGTATATTGAGTGTTGCCATACCATTTAATCTTTCTTGACCTGTAGTATTTCGAAGATATATTTTAAGTCGACGCAATGTAGAAAACGATCTCAATCCGGTAGATGTTGTAATCGGTAGTGTAATTAGAATTTTTAACAACTTTTGAAATTACTGGGTATAAATCTGGGTTGTGGTGAAAAATTTGTTCTATTATAGTGGTTTTTTGTGAAATAAATTCATAAATATTATACCATAACTAAAGCTCACTATAACATACTTTTAAGCTAGTAATCATATTTTTTATTTATTATTATTTAATATGTCAATGTAAAAACTGTAAATAACTTTAAAGTCCTCATAAGTTTCTTCAGGTATTTATTTTCCAGGTTTTGGTAACAGACAGTAAGACTTTTTAATTTGGCCCTATGTTGAATAAGTCTATCGTCTAGTTATGTAATGACATTGTCAAGAAAAAAAATAATCGTTGAAACTCTATAATATTCCTCTGCATTTGTAAATACATTAATTTGAGTTATTATTCTTGACTGTTATATATAGGATATATCAGTGGTTTCATCTGCTAATGCTATAAACCATTTGGTCTTATTTAAATTACATACAAGTTTTTTGTATACGATTATGACACACAGAAAGTATCACATTTTATATTTTCCAACTCAAATATGTTACATTTTTTGCACGAGTAGTTAAATAACTCTTAAGATATTACCAGCATCTATTCTAAATCTAAATGATTACCTAAAATTTCTTTCAATATTTACAAGTTCGTCATCATTCTCATTATTCTTAAATAGCCCGTTGTCTCTATGTCCTCTTAGAGCTAAACTCATTCTTCCACAAATTATAACTGTCTTTATTATTGGAGTTATTTTTTTTCTATTTTCTTCAATTTTTTTTTAAACATACTATTTACTTCCATATTTACCGAATCTACTTTTTTAGATTTCACAGCTGATAAATTGTGATAGCGTTATTGACATGTTTTGTGATAATCATTTTCAGAATGAAGCTTATTTATGAATTGCCAGATTTACAATAAGTGTACAATTTTGTCAAGGTGGAAAAATAAATAAAAATTCATCTAAAAATGAGAAATACAAGTTTCGAAATTTATTACAATTAAACGTGGTTCAAACCATGCACTAATATAATATATTATCTTATGTACGGGCCGGGAGCGTGAAATATTATCACGCGTACTCTGACAACAACTATATGCATGCACGACCCAAAAGCTTTACCTACTGACCATGTTGGCTACATTTTATGTATATTGTGTGTATATATGTATGTTGCCCATACAGAAGTGGTTGAGTTCACCATTCTGGCGAGCTACATTGTGCTATTAGGGTTTATACGTATGTAATTATGCAAGTGTGTATCTTAAAAACTATGGGACAAAGTAACTTAAACCTTGTAAAAATGGTAACTGTGTTGCTTTTTATTAAATTAATAACTTACGCCTTCTTTGGCCTAACAAAATTAATCAGCAAAAATATCACAGCAACACAAATAAATAAATATAAAAGAATAATTGTAAATTCAGCCCCTCTGGCTCCACAATAACAATATTGTAGGTAATTACTAATAATAACTAAATAATTGCCTGTTTGACAAAATCAATTGAAATCAATTACAATAAATAGAATAAAATAAAAACTCACTATATTTGTCAGTGAGAAAACTGGCCAGCAGCACACCTGTACATAAATCTAAATAAAATTCACACACACACGCAACACAATTTTTGTTTTTTTTTTTAAATTTTATATGACGTTTTGGTGAAAAACATACATAAACCATTAAACATTCTAACCAAATGACAAATACGTATTAAACTAACTAATAACTGAAATAAAGAATTAAATAAATTATACAAGACCCTAAACCATAAGATATATATATATATATATAACAATAAAAATGAAATATTAGTACATAAATGACAGCAGTAACATGTAATTTTGAGGATAACTAAAATAGTAATTAATGTCCATCTCCAGAGACATGCTTCTAGGTTACGTAGCCAATCTTGTGCCTCAACGTCGTTTTTGTGGAGTTCTTCTATACCACATTTATATTTTGTTAGTGAGCATGAGTCGACAATATGTTTGATGGTTTGAACCTGCCTACATTTACAGAGCGGAGAGTCTACCATTTTCCATTTATGTAAAAGAAACTTACATTTTCCCTGTTCTGTTCTGATACAGTTTAAGGCAGTCCACATTGCACTGGGAAGTTCGAATCCTGGGACTTTCTGAGTTTGATCGTTGACGAGAGAGCTATTAACCACTTTTCCATCACTCAAACTTTTCTTCCAAATATCTACCTTTTAATCTGTTGTATTCTCTATTCCCCAAATCCGATGTCTAGACTTTAATCTTTTATTCGCTTTTTTATTTATGTCGTTATATAATGGAAGGTTTGTCGAGTTATGAATTTGTAATAATTTTATGGTTGCTGCATATGTTCGAATTTCTGGTAGTATTGTATTTGAAAGAACTGCGAGTTATTGCACATTTTTTGACCGAATAAAACCTGAGATGATTTTCATTGTATTATTTAGTTTATCATCTACTTTCCTCGTATGAACACTCCTCTTCCAAACTATGGCACAGTATTCTGCAGTAGTATACACTAATGCTAAGGCAGAAGTGCGGAGTATATTTTCCCTACAACCCCAGCTTGTTCCGGCTAACTTACTGATAAAATTTTTACTAGTTTTTAATTTGTTTTTACCTCCTCTAGGTGTTACTTGAAGGTCAGTGTTCTCTCTAGATTGAATCCTAGATAACTCGGAGCATCTTCCCTTCTATGTTGATACTAAATTAAGTTTTCTATTTGACTCTTTATTATTTAAGTAGAAAGGAATGGAGGTTGTTTATTTAGGGTTGAGTGTTGGATTCCATGATTTTTAAATATTTTTGAACAATAGACAGATTCGTTTAGTAACTCCTCCAGTTTTTAAAATGACTCAGCTTGAGATACTAATCCCACATTGTCTGCATACATAAATTTACGTGATGTTGTGTTGGTAAAATCGGATGTGTATACATGAAACAATATTGAGGAGAGGCCAGATCCATGAGGGAGGCCGTTTTGTAGAAACTTGTAGTTACTCTCTTTCCTATTTAAATGTACCCTGAATTTCCGGTCTGGCAGTATGTTATCAATAAGTCAAATAGATGTTTTGTACTTTAATATTTTCACTAATTTTGAGAGAAGACCACGTTTCCAAACAGTGTTATACGCGCAGGTTAGGTAAAGGAAAACCACCCCTGATTTTATTTTATTCTAAAACCCATTCTCTATATGCGTGACCATTGACAAAACATGCTCACAGTAGATTCTTCTTCTTCTGAAACCCGCCTGTTCTTTCGGTAAAAAGTTTTAAACTTTTTCAGTATTCTTGTTAGGATTACACTTTCAAATAATTTATACACCACTGATAGTAATGATATAAGTCTATATTTTTTTAGGTCGTTTTCTGGTTTTCTTGGCTTCAAAATTGCAATTATTTTGCTTCTCGCCATAATTTAGGTAGAACATTATTATTTTTGATTGAAGAGAAAAAACTTGCGAACCAAACATTACAATTTGGACTTAGATATTTGAGAAACTCGGGTATGATGCTATATACACCGGAATCTCTACCAATTTTCGTTACAAAGAAATAATACACACTGACAATTAAAATTATAATTTAAAGTTTCAATAATAGTGGCGATTAGTGCACACGTCAGAACAATTATAAAAAAAAAAAAAAACACAGTACTAACAGCGATTAGTGCACGTACAAATAATATAAAAATAGCTGACTATTTGAGCCAATTTTGACACAATGAGAAATACGCAGCTATTAGAGCCCCTGGACTATTAATTAACAAACACGGTTTTTTGTTAATACAATCGATATACGACGATTCGTGCACGTAAATACATTTTGTTCCCCCTTAGTCCCATACGAATATAACGTACGGACATGGAGTGTGGTATCAATGATATTATAATATAGGTACGACACAATTTTAATTACCGGTTATAACTCACGAAAACAGATATTGACAATCTTATATAATAATTCACAATATATACACAGAAAAACAATAATATTCCAATTGTAATTATATAAAGCTACGTATAAACGGTGTATATGTGTGAATGAGTAACCGACCCGTGATAATTGTAATTAGGTCACTGGCTTAACTATTCCGTAGTCGTCGTTCTGGCGCGTTGGACAGCCGGTCTATCGTCGGCGTCAACAACTTACAATAAACAAACCAAAACAAATCGACTGTCATTAAATGTAAAACTGCTTATAACTATATTACTGTTGTATATTATATTTATTTGTATTAAATATGATATTTATCGCATTTACCATTAATCGGTAAACAAACTGTATTGCAAGCGTATTAGGAAATGTTTTCGAGACGATACATGTAAGATATTATTTTGCTCGTTTAGCACTCATTCTCACGGATTATTCCCACTCAATAGAAACGCTCTTTTTCTTATTTAAATGGCTATACACGAGACATACCGCGGAATCGGAACGAAATACGCCTTTGCGGGCACGTTCCGGAATTACGCGTTTCGGTCTCGTGAACAAACCTATTTTAATTACGTTTACACCAGGTTTACGCGGAAGTTTAATAGCGTTTTTATTTTAATTTCCCAGGCATTGTGCACAATCCTTTGCAGACGCATATTACAGCGTACACAGTGACTACGGTATGGGGTAGGGCTTGGGGTAGGTATAATACGTATACGAGTTCAATTTAACGGCATTTGCGTTTCACACGTTACAAAGCACATCCGGTTAATTTAGCCGGTAAAATCGTCTAATTCGAAAACGGTGTCCATCCTATCATATTATCGTGTATGCGACACCGTGTAATCAGCCCAGATTAGTGAAGTATATTATATACACCGTACTTGGACGTCGCGCCAAATGCGTGCACTTAATCACGTATGTACGGTGTATACATTCAAGTGTACGCTGTATGTTCAGTATACTGTGCGTATTAATACTTGAAATACTACAATTTGCCATTATTTTTTTAAATTTTAAAATTTGTGGAATATAGCTCTGGCAATCTGCGAACGGATACGTAGGAGTACTAGTGTTTTTCTGACACAATTTTTTGCTACAACCCGACATAGGCTGTCACCCAATCATGGCCATGGTTTTAAGCCGCTGTGAACAGCTATCTAATGACCTATCGATTATTTTCGTGTGTTTTGTTGTATTTCAGTCATACATCTTCAAGCAGTCCCATTTTCGTCGATACTTTAATAGTTTGTTATGAGTGGAGCACAATAAACCTACGTCATTCTTTATTTTCCGAATAGCCTGCATACTAACTACGACGTTAACCGATTGTTTTTTTTTCATTTTTAACCGTGCCAATATGCAAAACTACCCAAAGCCCAAAAACTACCGAAAAAAAATTCATTTCATTTTAAATGGTGGACCTCTATTTAAAAAAAACAAAACAAAACAAAAATGAGACAAAAAAAAACGTATATTTCTGAGAGAATATTGTAGATATCACATGTGAATTTTTAACGGTGTATTACTAAAACATATTATACAAAATCGTATAATTATTACAGTAAAAAAAAAACTTCATAATGCAAAAATGAATAACGTTTTCAAGACTAGGTTTCGGTTAATAAACACACTTTATTTTATTTATTTTTTTTTTAGGATTATTCCGGACCTTGTAGATCCATCGCTGCTTCCTTTACGTTTTTCGAAATCTCTTTGTCTTTAGCCATTTATTTTCGCTCTCTTATTTTCATGAGCTCGAGGTCTTTTCTAACTCGGTCAGACTACTGCTGTCTCAGTCGTTCTCTTGATTGCTTATTGTCTGGCTTCCATCTCGTGTTTTCATGTATTGTTTGGCTCTCCTCTCTTCATACGTGACCTGCTCAACTTATCCGTCTACTTTTAAGAGTTTCCACAATGTTTAGTTCATTGAACAATACTACGAACTCTCCATTTTTTCTTCGTTAATACGTATTCTCTTCCTCGTTTGTTTTTGGCCCAAATATTCTATGTAAGATTTTCCTTTCGAATACTAACAGTCTTTTTTCATCTAACTTCGTTGATGCCGGCGCTCCACAATCATACAGCACTATGTGCCTAATAAGCAATTTATAAAGTCTTAGTTTCGTCTTTTTAGATAGTAGCTTTCATTTTAACAATGGTGCCAGCCCAAAAAAACAATTATTTCCCGACGTTATTCTTCTTTAGATTTCTTCTTGGCTATTTGTTTGTTGATTAATATCTACTCCAATGTATTTAAAGTTTGATACCCTTTCGAAGGTAAAGTCTCCAACTACTAGAGAATCTTGTCTATGATATTTTCGAGACATCATTAAGTATTTTGTTTTTTGTTCGTTGACTTGTAATTCATTATCTTTAACATTACTTATTACCTTTTCAGCCACCCGTATTATATCGTCTTCGGTTTCTCCTATAATTAATATGTCATCCACGTATGCTGCCAACGTGATTTGATGTCCTTCTGCTATACTTAAGCTCGTAGTATCCTTAAGTATTTCTCTCACTACTGAGTCTAAAGCTAAATTAAATAATATAGGGGAAAAATCGTCTCCTGCCTTAAACCTGTCTCCACTGAGAAGCCTTCAGATAAAAATCCGTTAAACCTAACTTCACACTTAGATTGTTGTACACACGCCCTTATAAATCTCACCAGTTTTGTAGGTATTCCAAGTTAGAACATTGCTTTTAATAGTCTACATTGATCTATGGAGTCATACGTCTGTTTGAAACAGGGAGTCAAAACGGGTTAAAATTTTTCGGGTTTCGGGTTACGGGTTTTAACCGGTTAAAATTTTTCCGGGTTTCTGATACGTGGTTAAAAAACGGTTTTAATTTTTTCCGGATTCCGGGTTCGGTGTTGAAAAATGGTTAATATTTTTTTTGGGTTACGGGTTTCGGGTTTAAAACTGGTTAAAATTGTTTTCAGTTGACGGGTTTCGGGTTAAATTTTTTCCGGTTAATGGGTTTTAGATTCAATTTTTGGGGTTCATTTT